>MU260908.1:105000-130000 GCA_020310875.1 Ceratopteris richardii | reverse complement strand
AGGTGATGACAAATGGAAGCCATTCATTTTGTCTACAGAGTTATCACTTGACCATTTCACTCCTGATTTAAATCAGTTGCTAGGTCATATGCTAACATTTGAGCAGGATGTTAAAGGAGATGGTGACAAGAGTGAAGGTCATGCAATGTACTCAAAAGATAAGAAGAATAATAGCAAAGGAAAGCAACAAGCAGGTGATGAAGGAACAACTACTCAAGCCAACTTCCTAAGAGGAAGAGGAGGTGGCAAAGGTAGAGGAAGAGGCAGAAACAACAAGGATGGAGGTAAAGCTTGCTGGATTTGTGGTAAGACAAATCATTTAGCTAATGATTGTTGGCACAATACTCAAAGTAATAATGGATATAGTCAAAGTTACAATGCAAGAGGAAGAGGTGGCAGAAATCAAAGAGGTAATTTCAGAGGCAGAGGTGGTAGGAGTTACTTTGGAAGAAATACAGGTAGAGGATTCCAAAGTCAACAATATAACAATACCTACTACAATTATGCTTCAGAACAGAAGGAGGATTCAACATTGATATTGAATGCTACTTGTGAAAGGCAGAGTGAAGATCAAAGAGTCTTTTACATCGACTCAGGGTGTAGCAATCACCTGAGTGGTAACATATCATTGATGACTGATTTGGAGAATAAAGTTTCTAATCATGTTGTTCAAACAGGTGACAACACAAAGCATAAAGTGAAGTCGATTGGATCAGTGAAAGCTAAAGACGGTAGTACCTTATTGGGTAAGGTTCTGTATGTTCCTACAATTCCTAAGAATTTGATAAGTGTAGGACAAATTGTTGAAAAGGGATATGAAGTAAGATTCACTAATGAAGGAGTATACGTGGAAGATCCCAGTCAAGGGTATAAACAGATTGTTTCAGGAAAGAAAGAAGGAAGACTGTTTACACTGAAGATTCAAGGCAACATTGGTCAGGCCATGTTTACATATGCAGGACATAAAATTTCTGAGTTAGATCTTTGGCACAAGAGGCTTGGACATTTCAATGAAAGAGGTATTAAAGATATGATTAACAATGGTTCAGTGCTTGGATTGCCTAATGTTGCAGGTCAACATATGACATACAAATGTGAGGCATGTCAATTAGGTAAGGCTCATAAGAATTCTTACTCCAAGCATGGTTTTATGTACTCAGAGAAGCTTGAATTGGTACACACAGATGTGTGGGGACCCTCAAAAGACTTCAGTATAAATGGGTCAAGATATTATGTGATTTATGTTGATGATGCTACTAGATGGATCACTATTTATGTGATCAAGGATAAGTCAGAAGTATTCAATACATTCAAACATTATCATGCATATGCAGAAAGAACTACAGGTCATAAATTGAAGAGACTAAGATCAGATGGAGGGGGAGAGTATTTCTCCAATGAATTCAGTGATTACTTATGGAATGCAGGTATAAAAAGGGAAGTTACTTGCAGGTACTCTCCACAACAAAATGGTGTAGCAGAAAGGAGGAATAGGACTCTTGTTGAGTTTGCAAGGTCCATGATGAATGAGAAAAATTGCCCTAATTATTTGTGGGCTGAAGCTGTAAATACAGCTACTTATTTGGTTAATAGGTTACCATGTAAAGCCTTGCAGGGTATGACACCATATGAGGCTTGGTGGGGTAAGAGACCTACCCTGGATCATTGCAGAGTATTTGGATGTGTGGCATATGCATATGTGCCATCACAATTAAGACACAAATTGGAACCTAAAGCTGAAAAATATGTTTTCATTGGTTATGATGACAGACAGATGGGATACAGGTTGTGGAATCCATCCACAAAACATTTTTTGGTTTCGAAAGATGTTACGTTTGATGAGCAAAGTTCTTGGTATGCAGGAACAGTTAATAGTAATACAGGTGATGAAGAAGAAGTGAGTCAGAAGAAAGGTAAATCAAAGGTTCAAATAATTGATGAAGACGAAAATTATGAAGTGCAGGAAGAAGTTGAAGAAAGGTCAAGATTTGATCCTGAGTGTGAAGAACCAGAAACCTCAAGGACTAGAGAACTCAGAAGGTCATCAAGAAATAGATGGCAACCTACAAGGTACAGTTATGATACTTCATTTTTGGCTACGAAAGATTATGCTTACATAATGAAAGCAGATGAAGACCCTTCTACATATGAAGAGGCAAAAGGTAAGGAAAAATGGGAGAAAGCTATGCAAGAAGAACATGATGCATTGGTGGAAAATCAAACATGGGATTTAGTTCCTAAACCAAATAGCCAGAAGATTATTGGATGCAAGTGGGTCTACAAGACCAAGAGATTTGCAGATGGAAGTGTGTCTAGATACAAAGCTAGACTTGTTGTCAAAGGGTTTGCTCAAACATATGGGGTTGATTATGATGAGACTTATAGTCCAGTGGCAAAGATGACAACCATCAGAACACTCATAGCTGTTGCTGCGTGTAAAGGTTGGAAGTTATGTCAGTTAGATGTGAAAAATGCTTTTCTGAATGGTTATATTTCAGATGATGTGTTCATGGAGCAACCTCAAGGGTTCAGAGATAAAAGGTATCCAGATCATGTGTGCAAGCTCAAGAGAGCTTTGTATGGCTTGAAGCAGGCCCCAAGAGCATGGAACTATAGACTTGTAAAGTTCTTGAAAGAACTTGGTTTTCAGGTGTCTGAAGCAGATAGTAGTCTGCTTATAAAAGCAAATGATAATGGTTTCATATACATGTGCATATATGTTGATGATATAATTCTTACAGGAACAGATGAAGAAGGAATACAAAGACTCAAGAAGCAAATGGAAAAGGAGTTCAAGATAAGTGACTTGGGAGACTTGTCATACTTCTTGGGTATGGAGATCACATATACTCAGCATGGAGTATTCGTGACCCAAGAAAGATATTTGAAGAACTTGTTAATCAAGTTTAAAATGAATGATTGCCGGATAGCACCTACTCCAATGGAGGTGAATCATAAATTGAGTAAGTTTGGAGGTGAAGAATTCAAGGACGTGAGACAATATCAGAGTTTGGTTGGTAGTCTTATCTATGCTACTTTAACCAGACCTGATTTATCATATGCAGTAGGAGTATTGTCTCAATTCATGCACTGTCCAAGGAAAGAACATTGGATTGTAGGACAAAGGGTGTTGAGGTACATTAAGGGTACACTCAAAGAAGGTTTGTATTATGGTTTTACATCAGATACAAATATCAAAATATACAGTGATGCAGATTGGGCAGGTAATCCAGATGACAGAAGGTCAACCTATGGATACATGTGTTATGTGGGAGATAAGCTAATCTCATGGTGTTCCAAGAAGCAACATACAGTTGCTTTGTCTTCTACCGAAGCTGAGTACAAAGGCATGGTTGAAGCTGCAAAGGAAGTGATTTGGCTAAAGACTTTAATGAAGAATTTTGACACTATACAGAGGACACCAATTATATTTGGAGATAACATGAGTTCATTATATTTAGCTGCTAATCCTGTTTTTCATGCCAGAACTAAACACATTGAGATTCAGTATCACTTTCTAAGAGAGAAGGTGATGGATAAAGAGATTGAAGTAATCCATACTTCAACAAAAGATCAGATAGCTGATATGCTTACAAAAAGTTTGGATGGACCAAAGTTACAAAGGTTTAAAGATATGGCAGGAATAAAGAAGACAGAGAAAACCTCAATTGATGACTGAGGGGGAGCTGTTGGTGCAAGACAATCAACAATTGAAGGTCTTTAAGTCCGCAGAAACTTCATCAAAAATTTCCTTAAAAAGGTCACCGGAAGGTCACCGGAACAGTACCGGAAACTCACAGTAAAGTCACCGGAATGTTACCGGAAATGATCACTTTTATAGTTTTCTGTTTATGAAGAGTTGAAAGATGAAAGAATGAAGAAAATACAAATTCTTGGAGCTTGGAAGAAGAACCGGAAAAAGATGTACACATATGTACAGTAGTATAGTCATCGTCATAAGGTTGTACAAATTTATCTATAAATACCTTAGAAACTGTCGGGGCAGAATAAGAGAGGCATAGATGAGAGGCATATATGAGAAAATGAGAAGAGACGTGAGAAGTATGAGAAGAATGAGAAGTTAGATGTCATGAGACATATGAAAAGTTAGTTGAGTTTTCCTCTCATCACTCAACTGTAACTTTCTGAGTAATCGAAGAAATATTGCGCCGAAATTTCTGTGTATTCTTCATCTGTGATAGATGATTTGTGAAATCCTTTTGAGGATATCTAAGTTAGTAGTTAATGTGTCTGTGACCTGAGCTTCATAGTCTAATTGCAAACAAGCTAGGAGAATTGTTAGTAGGAACATTCATATGTGTTGAGTGTTCAAAGTTTACTGAAATAGGCGCATTTCTAGTGATCAATGTTTTGATCATTTCTCAGTGCATACTTTAAAGTTTTGCATGAGTGAGGGCTTAATCTTTAAATTAGAAGATAAGCTACTCGTAACCAGAAGCATTTGCTTAAACGGGTTCTATTCAAGGAGAACTAAGTCTTAGAAGTTGCAGGTGTAAAATAGACTGTTCAGAATGACAGTTTCAGACATAGGTAACTTGTGAAGTTAATTTCTCAAGTTATACTAAAGCTTTTAAAGTAATTTCACTTGAAAACAAGGGACCAGTGATTGAATCCCATAGCCAGCAGTGTGGCAGAGCGTAATAATTTGTTTTTTGCTTTATTAAAAAGCTTCGGACAGCACCGAACTTCGCGATTAGGCATATTTGCGATCGTAGCTTTTTCAAATAGTTTTTGAAGGGGATCACTTACGTTCCTTGTGCTTTTCAAAGACTTACAAACACTATATAAGCAAGGCCTTGCTCATTGTTTATCACTCACTCAAGCTCTCAAGGAGGTCAAGGAGGTCAAGGAGGTCAAGGAGGAAGAGTCTCACACTCTTGAGGAGGTGGAGATTTGGTGAAGGGGAGGCTACTCTCTTGGAGCAAGAAGTCTTCTACAAGGTGGTGGTAACTATCTTTTGTGAGTTCACCTTGTGGTTGACTTACAATTTTGTTACACTATTTTGTGAGAATAAGGTTAGCTTTCTTGCTTCGTTTACTTCACACGCACTTAGATTATTTCGACATAATCTAAATTTTGTATCATTATCTTCTTGGATATTCTTCCATTAGTGAGTGCACCACTTTATATGGTTGAGTAGTACTCCCATATTGTAATTTGGACATCTATTTTTTAGTGAGTAAGCATCTAGCTTACGTTCTTTAATCTTGTCTCAAGATATCTATCTTTCTCTATCTCATATATCATCTTGTCAATTAAGTTGTGTATGCTCAAAAGGTTTTAGTTTGGAACGATCCTGGGGCCCCAAATTCCAACACTTGGTATCAGAGCTACATAATTGACATACACACTTAGTTAAGATGAGTGAGATTAGAATTGAGATCGAAGACAAGTTGGATGGATCTTCTAATTATCCCATGTGGAGTTTCATGATGATGAATATTTTAGTGACAAAGGATTTATGGAGTATCATCAATGGATCCTTAACAAGACCAAGACAAGAAGTTGAAGAAGGGGATACAACAACTTCAAGAGGTGATGGAATCACAATTGCAGAACCAACTAAAGAAGAGGTAACCACTTCTATATCCAGGGTCACTGCTAGGTCTTTACCTAGAGTTCCTCCTACTGAAGATCAGGCAAGATGGGATGCTAGAGATGCTTTAGCACTTTCATTCATAGCAATGAGTGTCAAAAAGCATATTCTACCACAGATCTGATCTTGCATAAGTTCTAATCAAGCTTGGTTAAAGCTTGAAAATCTTCTTCAAAGCAGAAATCCTGCTAGGAAAGCTCACTTGAGGAGACAACTAGCAAATACGAGGATGAAGGCTGGTGAGTCAATTCAAACCCACATTATGAGACTTGTTGACTTGAGAGATCTACTTCTAAATAGCTACAAGTGCACAAATGCTATGAACAGTAGTAATTCCGCATGTAAGAGCAAAGGTCTCACATTAAAATCAATTCCTCATTCTTGAGCATAACCCTTTGCAACAAGACTAGCCTTATACCTGTCAATTGTTCCATCAAGCTTACATGTCAACTTAGGTACCCACTTAGTGCCAATGGCCTTCTTGCCATGAGGCAAGTCACATAAAGAACAAGTAGCATTTTTCATAATAGCATCATATTCTGATTCCATAGCAACCATCCAATTTTTTGAATTTTGTGCTTCATCAAACAAAATAGGCTCATTGTCATCAAAAAGACTAGAGGCGGCCATAGCATAGCAATTTGATGCAAAAGAAGCACTATGAGAGCTTAAACGAGTATGATATGATAGAGTTGCATCTAATTTGCTATCTCGCAAAGTGTGTACCAACCATTTAGGCATAGTTTTGCCTCCTCTATATCAGACCTCTCAACAAGAAGTACATCATGTAAATATGGACCAGAAATGGAATGATCTGCAACATCATGTGGATCTTGCAAAGGCTAAGAAATTGCCTCATTTGGACCAGTACTGGAGTGTCCACCTGTAAAAAGAGGCAGCAAAGTGTCATACACATCTTTGGAGCCAACTGATGTGTCCTTAGTACATAAAAGTATTGGCTGAATTGCATCTTCCACAAAAACAACATCACACGGCTAACCAAAATGTCTGCATTCTGTGGATGATACATACGATAGCCTTTTCTTTCAGACCTATACCCAACAAAAATACATTTCATTGCTTTATCATCCAATTTCTTGCATTGTTGTTCAAGCACTAATGCATATGGCATACAATAAAAAACATGCAGATGAGCAACAGATAGCTTGCGACATGCCAAGCCTCATATGGAGGGATAAACTATAGTGCTTTAGTGGGACACCTATTAAGTACATATGATGCACACATAAAAACCTCAAGCTAGAAACTATGTGGTAAAGCCTGATTCTTGACCATACACCTCACCATCTTCATGAGTGACATGTTCTTCCTTTCAGCAAATCCATTTTTTTGAGGTGTATATGGCATTGTACACTGATGTTTAATCCCATGTTCAGTCAAAAATAACATCTGAGTCTACTGCCGACATACACTGCTCATGAGAAGATGGGTCAAAAGGGCAAACAGTAGTAAATGCCAATTCTTCATTCTGCACAAGATTAGCTGCAAGTATATTTACTTAGTAAAGTCTAGGAATTTCAAATTCCCTATACCACGAGGGACATCCAGATATTGAACAAGAGTGAGTACATCATGGAAGTCTGGGAACAAGTTGGAATCAAAGGATTTTTGGAGTTTCCTACTATGATGATTGATAGCCCAAGGTGCATTGAAGCTATGGAGTCAATGGACAAGCACACTTGGAATGAAAGTGAACAATATGAATATCTCAGATGCAATGTGACTGATTTTAGAGGAATTCATATCAATCAGCAAATTATCAAGACGGAACTTCATATCAGTGGAGTTAACTACAACCTTAATGACATCAAGAAGGGGATGGATGCACATAAGGACATAAAGAAATTTATTGACTTTTATCATGAAGCAATGAATATAGCAATAAGGTTGTTTCACCAACACTTGTGTTCCATTCAAATGAGAAGGTATACATAACCTCATAAGGTAGTTACAATGGCCTTCTTAAATAGAGGAAGCACCAAAAAAATGGATATGTCCAGCTATATCTTAAGGTATCTGTATGAGGAAGCTACTCACTAGAAAGGCAAGAAGTCCTTGGGAGGATCTCAAATTCTAACTAGTATTATTTACACAACTCTAGATGAGGAAGAAGAGTTGGAACCCATGATGAGCTATCGAGAACTGGAAGCATTTATAGCAACTCAGGCCAATCAAGCAGAGAAGCATTCAAGAAAAAGAGAAAAGAGATGGACACAACACCAAAGAAAACTACAAGGCAGACAACAAGAAAGTCAATACCTAAGGTGATTGAAGTAGCAAGAGCCAAGCCATTGAAAAAGAGACTAAAGGTGACTCAGTAAGAGGATGATGATATAAACATTAGGGTGAAGGAAGACCCAAGAAAAGCAATAGTGAATTTAGAAGAACCTACAAATGAGGAGGCAATAGCTACCCAAAGAGAAGTACAATCAAACATAGCATCGCATCCTCCCATGACTGCAAAACAAAAGCTTTATACTTACTATCTCCAAGGGAGTGAAGATAAAAGAAAAAAATATGAAGAGCAATATCAAAAGATGCTAGAGGACCTTTTTGACAAAGCCATAGATTGGACAAAAGAAGAACTACAGGTATATGAGAAAATCCATGAGAGTTTGATCATATCAAAGACAAAAGCTAGATTTGTGAAAAGAGAAAACGATTTGAAGAAATTATTTGATATGCTATGCATGGCCAAAGAGCAAAGAAACATTGTTCCAAAGAAATTCAAGCCATCCAAGCCCACCAAAGACAAAGACATAGAGGAAGAAATAATTGAGGATGAAGAAAATGAAGCTAGAGATTATCAGTTCTCTAGAACATAGATCTTTCTTCACAAGAAGCCAAACAAATAGATATGTTTGACGTCAAGAAATTAAAGGAATTAGAAAAAGATGTAGACATTGATGACTTCTTTGATGCATCAATGGGTTTTTAGTTACAAGAATTCAAGAAGCTTGGACATCTCTAGAAGCTCATGAAGTCCAAGGACAAATAGTGGTTGTAACCACTCTAGAAGATAACCAAGATGAAGGTGTTGATGAAGATCACCAAATCATAGAGACAAGTCAGCAAGAAACAACAAAAGAATATGAAGAATATCAACAATCGGGTGAACTTCATTCTGAGAAGGCTAGAACAAAAAAGGAAGTAATAATTTTAACTACGACAAAAAACAAAGGTGAAGAATTAATAATGATGGATGCTACAGTCCCACAGAGCATAGAACAAGAAGGATAGAAAGTGACTATTAACGAGTTCCTCATAGATATTCTTAAATTAGTGAAGGATACAATAATGGAATATGGAGAATATAGAGAACAACAACTAGAAGAGAATAAGGTAGAAGTTGAAGAAAATAAAGGAATTAGGGCTGCAACATGTGAAAGTCCAAAGTTCCCTATCCAAGAGATAGTTTTAGAAGAGAAAGAAGTATTAAAGAATAGGGAGGTAGTGCAAGAAGAAACAAAAATATTGGAAGCAAAACCAATTAGGATTCAAGATAGTAATGCAGACCAAAGCCAAGAAGAAAAGAAAGAAGATCAGCTTGTAAGAGAAGTACCAAAATACAAACATGAGGAAAATTTTCTAAAAAATAAAAGCACTTCTACAAACATTTTTCATAAGGATAAAAAAGGGCCATATTGGTTGGACTTAAAATGGAAGAAGATAAAAGAAGACAGGCAAAAGAACATCTTCAGAGTCAAGAGAAAGCAATGAATATTCAAGAGGAACATAAAGCTCTCTTGGAAGATAATGCATATCTCTAAGATGAGATTATACAAATGACTCATGAAGTTGTTAGTCATGTAGAGAAGATTAGAGGGATGAATGAAGAGAGGCAAACTATGGAGAGGGAAGGTGAAGAAGTAAAGCAAAATCTTATAGAAAAGAATAAAGAGATGAAGATTAAAAAAAAGGTGTTGCAAAGGAAGGAAGTAGAATTGCAAAGTCAACAAGAAAATTAACAATAGAAAGAACATGAATTTAAGGAAAATGATAGAGAGATAGAGCATCAAAAAAGGAAATATAGTATTTTACACTCTTGCTTCAAGAAAGTTAAAGAGAATAATGAAGAACTATTGTCCATGCTAGATCCTCACAGTACTGCAACTATACAAAGCAACGAAGATTTAGAAAGAATGAAGAGGTTAGAAAGAGAATTTCAAGAGTTGAATATAGAAAATCAAAAACTGAAAGAGTAGATACAAATAAGGAACATATCAAATAAAAAACTCTAGGAAATGATGTTAAAAATGAGGAAAGTATTCGAGGAGTATCAAAAATTCAGAGAAGATATAAAAGAAATGAAAATTCATGCTCAAAATATGAAGAATGAATTCCAAGAGATGGATGCATGGGAAAGATAAAAAACTCTGATGGAGCATATTAAAGAACAATCTCAGGAGGAGGTACCTAGTTTTGAAGATCAAAGAATCGAGAAACAAAAATTGGAGCTATTGAGACAGAAATGAATGTTCAATGTGATGATATAGATAAGAATCTAGAATCTCCATATTGTACATTACTTACAGATAGGAATAATATAATCAAATACCTTAAGGAGTTATATGATAGATATGAGGCAAAGCTTATCAAATTTTTGCTACATACAATAAAAAAGTCCTCTATGGATACTATCCAATTTTGACATCGTGGATGTGCCACTGCCTTATCTACGTGAATATATTAAAGAGTATCATATTGGTATACTCGGTAAAGAGATAGATTCATTTTTGGAGCACTCAAATAGTCATTTTGTATTAACAAAAGAATTTTTCCACAAAGTAAATCTGAGTTGGAGAAGAATTTTTTTAGCAGAACACAATGAATGCAGGCATGTATGGACAAAGGCACCCATCAGCTTAAAGCTCAATCCAGCATACTGTCCATGTGCTAGAAGGAGAAGTTAGACAAACTTTTGGGAAAGAAGGAGAAGTGGGCAGATCCCAAAGGCATGGCTAAATTTTGCCAAGTTACTAGGTCCACCGAGGGGAGGTTCTCCTACAAAGTGCTACATTTTGAACATCATTGATACATTCATATCAGACATGCAGGATGTTCAGGATTACACAATTATTGTACAAATAAAAATTCTCAAAATGATAAAAGCATGCTTGGAAAGCTTCTCAAAGGTCAACATAAGGACCATGAGATTTTTGGGCTTTCATTCCCTCATAGATACTTTACCTTTTGAGCACCATACAAACAATGTCTAATGTCCTACTTCATAAGATTTATATTTATGCAATGCATCTAGCTTCAAGCCTTTGAAGATGCTTTTAGCACCAAATTTTTTGAACAAAAAACATAGATTTTTGGCAAATTTTCTCTGGGACCAGAGGCAAGAATTATTAGCATCCAGAAAAATATTTTTGGAATATTAGAGCAAAAATACAATGGATGCCCCTAAAGCATCAGTAAATTGGAGAAAGGCTATGATAGAGCTAGTTAATGATATTAGCTCAAAAGAAAGGCAAAAATACATCATGCTGACATAGGTGTATAGTAGCAAGCAAAAATAGTAAAAATACATCCAGAGTTTTTATATAGATTTTGATGAGGACATCAAACGATTTAGGAGGGGAGGATGCTGAAGGAAGATTTTCTCAACAGTTGTACATGAATACTTTTTCTTTGTAAATAGCCAAAAAGTAGAATTTAGAAAGCTCTAAATGTTTTGAAACTCGAGAAGAGTCTTTCTTGAGTTGTTATAGAGCTGTGTACAAAGTTTTGAATAACCAAATATGGTAGTTTAGGAGTCTGGAGTTGAGAAATTAGTTCATTTTGGAAGTAGTATATAAGTCAATGTAAAGAAGAATGAAGGGACACAATGTCATTTGTAATCTTTCCTCATTGAGAATAGAGAGCTCCTCCATTCGCTATCACTCCTTCACTGTGATGGCTTTGTGAGATGTCTTGTGTTGGCTTATAGTGTGTTGTTTGGTTGTTCATTCATTTGTAGAATGTTTGTGAGACCCTTACTGAGTCTAATGATCTGAACAGATATCTTTTCTTGGATTGAAGAAATTCTTTTGTTTCCAAGTGGATATGTCATTGGTTTTTACTCAACATAAGTACTTTTTAATATCATATTTGGATTCTGCATGAAAAATGGCATGGATTAGGCACTTGAATCAACCCCCAGGTTGGACATGTAATGGCTTTGCCCAGTCTAAACCAATTGTAACCAGTTGTGACCTTGTTTAACCCCTACTTTGTGGGATATGGTGTCATGAGGAAGGAGATAAGGAAGAGAGCTCACACACACACTCTCACTCTCAAGGAGAAGCACACACACAGATTGAGGCAAGGAAGAATGATCTTCTTCTATTACATAAAAAAGAATGTACAAGAATGACCTAAAAACAAGAATACAACAAGTGCAATATATAAAGATCAGTACATAAGGAAAAACCTAATGTCCGCAAATGAGTGAACTGGCAAGGAACAAATGTGCCATCACTCTCGGTAGATAAATCTAATACAACTCAATGAAGTATCCCTGACATATACCGACGTGACCACTATACATATCAGAGAAACGAAAAACTGGTACGTGTCATCCTGGATCATCACATGTTGAGCTTGATATCTCAACACTCCCCCTCAACCTCAAGGCCACATATCCTGTAATCCAAGCATCTCCCAAAACTTCTTCAACTTCTCAACTCCAAGTGCTTTGGTGAAAATATCAGCAACCTGCTCATCTGTTCTCACATAAACAAGATCAATATCACCTGCTAATACCTTCTCTCTGATGAAGTGATAATGTACCTCGATATGCTTTGTTCTAGCATGGAAAACAGGGTTCCATGCTAACTGTATGCTGCTAAGATTATCACAATAAATGGTGATAGGATTTTGCACACCTAAATCTACAAGTAGCATCTCCAGCCATGATGCCTCACATGCTGCCATTGCCGCACCTCTATACTCAGCCTCTGTAATCGACAAAGCAACAGTGGGTTGTTTCTTGCTACTCCATAAACCTGCAAATCTACACCAGCCTCATAAAGCAATGCATAATCCAAAGTGGCACTCACATAACGTAGAGTGCGCCTCAAAGCATCCAAATGTGGCTTCCTGGGAACCTGCATAAACTGACTTTCAAGTCCAATAGTATAACTTAGATCAGGCCTTGTAATTGTGAGATATATAAGACTTCCCACAATTTTCCTGTACATAGTAGCATTTTCCAATGCTTCACTTGATGTAGTGTCTAACTTCAAATTCTGATCTAATGGCACAAAAATTGGTTTACAATCAGCATCTCCAGCCATGATGCCTCACATGCTGCCATTGCCGCACCTCTATACTCAGCCTCTGTAATCGACAAAGCAACAGTGGGTTGTTTCTTGCTACTCCATAAACCTGCAAATCTACACCAGCCTCATAAAGCAATGCATAATCCAAAGTGGCACTCACATAACGTAGAGTGCGCCTCAAAGCATCCAAATGTGGCTTCCTGGGAACCTGCATAAACTGACTTTCAAGTCCAATAGTATAACTTAGATCAGGCCTTGTAATTGTGAGATATATAAGACTTCCCACAATTTTCCTGTACATAGTAGCATTTTCCAATGCTTCACTTGATGTAGTGTCTAACTTCAAATTCTGATCTAATGGCACAAAAATTGGTTTACAATCAGCATCTCCAGCCATGATGCCTCACATGCTGCCATTGCCGCACCTCTATACTCAGCCTCTGTAATCGACAAAGCAACAGTGGGTTGTTTCTTGCTACTCCATAAACCTGCAAATCTACACCAGCCTCATAAAGCAATGCATAATCCAAAGTGGCACTCACATAACGTAGAGTGCGCCTCAAAGCATCCAAATGTGGCTTCCTGGGAACCTGCATAAACTGACTTTCAAGTCCAATAGTATAACTTAGATCAGGCCTTGTAATTGTGAGATATATAAGACTTCCCACAATTTTCCTGTACATAGTAGCATTTTCCAATGCTTCACTTGATGTAGTGTCTAACTTCAAATTCTGATCTAATGGCACAAAAATTGGTTTACAATCAGCCATACCATACTTTTGCAGAATATTCAAGGCATATTGCCTTTGCGACATCCATATACCTATTTCTGTATGTATAAACTCGATGCCCAAGAAATAACGCAGCACAACAAGATCTTTCATGTCAAATTCCTGCATAAGAAGTTTCTTTACCTCTTTGAGGCTTAATTCATTATCACCACCTACAATCAGTTCATCAACATAAATAGCCACAATAGTGATGTCATCATCAGCCTTCCTTGCATATAGTGAGTGATCCACATCACACATAGAAAACCCAATGCTGGTTAAGTAATCAGCAATCCTTGCATGCCATGCACGAGGGGCTTGCTTCAGCCCATACAAAGCCTTTTGCAACTTGCAAACATATTCTGGATGCTTTGAATCTTCATATCCTTATGGCTGGTCCATATATACTTCTTCCTGTAACTCACCATGTAGGAAAGCATTCTTCACATCCATTTGATGCAAAGTCCATCCTTTTACTGTACCTAATGCAACAAGTGTTCTGACAGTAGACATTTTAGCTATAGGGATGAATGTTTCCTCATAATCAATGCCATATGTCTGTGCATATCCTTTAGCTACCAATCGTGCTTTATACCCTTATGCTACCATCAGCATTATGCTTTACCTTGTAAACCCATTTGCAGCCTATGGGTTGCTTTCCTTGTGGCAATGGAACCAGCTTCCATGTATCATTTCCATAAAGTGCAGCCATCTCCTCATCCATAGCTTTTTCCCAGTCTGTAATTCCAATTGCATCTTCAAAGCAAGAAGGTTCATCATCTTGTATTACCTTTGTCATGTACGCACAATGATGAGCCATATAACTGTCATACGTCAATCGTTGCACTGAATTCCGCATCCTCCCAGATCTTCTTGGTCCTAGGTCACTTCTCCTTGTATCATCTGCATGTGCCCTTCTTACTCCTGGAGTCTTCACAGAGGGCAATCCAAAAATTCCTCAAGACTCTTTTCTGAACCGCTTGAATCTCCATCAACGTCTTCAAAACTTGCACATGTTTTACTACCACGATCAGCTTGGTTGTCAAATTTCTTGATGACAGATGTATAGTTCATGATCTATCAAATGGCAATGTTATTATTGCTTTTCGAATTTTATGTCGTGGGCTGATAAGCTCATAGATTATGCAAAATCTATGAATGATTCAACATGTGCAGTTCAAGATTCTCAAGCTATCTTATATGCAACGCTTTGGCATGCACACTTTGGTCATCTGAATTATGCTAGTTTGCTATGTTTGCAAAAATTTGAAGTGGTGTCCTCTCTGCCCAAACTTGAGGCACCTAGTAAACATGTATGTGAAGGCTGTATTTTTTGTAAAATGTATTGTTCCTCCTTCCCAAAAGATGGTTTAGTATGAGCTACTAAAAAATTAGAGCTTGTTCACAATGATGTCTATGGTCCTATGCAGACACCTCTTTTGGGAACTACCTTTACTTCGTGACTTTTATTGATGAATCTTCCATGCATGCATGGGTCTATCCATTGAAAGAAAAGTATGAAGTGTTTATGTGCTTCAAACAGTTTCTAATTTTGATGGAAAATCTATCAGCATGTAAAATAGGTACCCTCTATTCTGATCAAGGGGGGGAATACATGTCTTCTAGTTTTAATGCATTTTTGACTGAACCTGGGATAAACATTAGTGTACAGTGCCATATATACCTCAATAGAATGGAGTTTCAAAAAGAAAGAACAAGTCTCTCATGGAGATGATGAGGTGTATGTTCAAAAATCAGAGCTTTCACAATGACCATTGACTGTGTATGGCTCGGATGCCTTTTGGCTGATTTAGGTGTTGGTCCATCTTCAGCCACCACCACCTTCACTAGTAGCCAGAGTGCATTGGAAATTCTAAGGAACCTTGTGTTCCATGCTTGCACAAAGCACATTGAGGTAAATTATCATTATGTCAGGAAGGGGTTCTCTACAGGAGAGACCAAATTGGCATATGTGCCCACACATGATGACCTTGCAGATCTTTTCACAAAGGCTCTATCGTGGGAGAAGTTTGAAGCTTTCCATAAAGCTTTGGGCTTACTTTTGTGGATTGATCTCTTTCCACATAGCTTGACACTTCCTTATACATGAGTGCCAACTCCTTGTTCACCGCATCACTCCCAAGGGGGATTTGTGGATATATTTTGGTAGTGATCTGTGTGAACACACTTAGGACTAGGGGGGTAATTTTTTCCCTCTTTAGGAGGTTTTTTCCCCTAGCTTGTATATATGCCTATAACCCTAATGGGTCACTCATCACTCATCTTTGTACATTGACTTGGTAATACATTCAGTATTGTGTGTTGTGCTCCAAGCTTTTTCTTCCTTGTTATGTTTGTGTGCTTCCTTAGACCTCAAATTCCAACATCTAGAACAAACTTGGTCCAAAAGGTTCTACAACATGATCCTCCACCAAGCTAGGATGCTCATATATCTTCTCCAACGGAAATATTGGAAAATGAAAGGGAGGGTGATTTTCTTGAATATTCCATTGAAAAGGCCTTTTTACAGACAAAGAGGAATTACAACAATTCCAACAATAATTTTCCTACTCCACCCATTGGAAAGAATACTGCGAAACTACTACCATCAACAATATGATCAAAGTACATAAATAAATATTGGATTGTCAGTACTTTCTCAGGAGAAAGTAATGGAGAGATGATAGTAGACTTTGTTGCAATTTTTACAACAAACTACATAGACCCATAAGTTGTGGATGGTTATTCCTTTTCAACTTCCATTTTCTACTATGGGATAACATGACCTTTATGTAAAGGTATGCGACCCTGTGTATCTCTTTATGCATGGTCTTCCCTATCCCTATCATATATTATTGTAGACATCTCTATTGGATCATAAGAAAAGATTCTTACATCAAATGCTTAAGCATGCATAAACTTTCAAGCTATATGGTGCACCCATGGTGCTATGGGTTAAGCAGTTGTAATTGTGGGAGATGCCCATCTGCATGTCATGTCCATCTCCATCACCACTATTGAGAGACACTTTGAGAAAGAGAACCCACGCTCAGATCATAAAAAACACTACCTCATCCTTTGCAACAATTTCAAGGAAGGAGAGGGGATACATATTAGTGAAGAAAGGCAAAAGGTTCTCATCCAAACATGGATTTATGGCTACTTCTCGTTCCTATAATCCCCTTAGTCCTCCACCACCTCCTCTCGAGACTTGTACCCCAAGAGTATCATTTGTTAGCCACCATCTTATTCCCTCTTCCCACCCCATCATTCCTCGTACTTCTTATACTTCTTCTCCACATCTTGAAACTTTACCTAACCTCCTTTCCTCTCCTTCTCCATTATCACCTCCTTGCCATACTCCGATCCCTTCTATTATCACATCATCTTCCCTACCATCCATCCCCCTATGCTCTTCCACCCTAACCAATACTTTTTCCATATTCCAAGATCTCGGCATTAGTCCTCTTTCACTACATCGAGCTATGCCCCTATCATCTCCACCCTCTTGCAGATCCCTATCACCTCTAGCCCCTAAAAGGAACATATCACTTCCACTCCCTTGCAACCTTCTATTATCTTCACCCCTTTGCAGAACCCTATCACCTCCACTCCCTTACAAACTCCTATCATATCCACTAACTTGTCTTCACTCAAACCCTCTCCATGTATTTTTGTTGCACCACACATACAAAAGGTAGTTCCCAATGCGCTCCCCATTGTCTATCCTGGCATTCCCATCGGATCCATTTCTAGGACATCTACAACAAGGTATTAAGTGTCAAGGAATGACTTGAGCCTTCTTCCTTTTGAACAGAGGTTCAAACAAGGGATCCAACCATCTGTTCAAACTAGATTGTAGAAATTCACACCTTTGGACATATGAATCATGTTGCTATCGAGGGACATAAATAAAATGAATGCATATATTACATCCTTGATAGATATCTACAAAAAGGAAATGTAGTACATGAAAATAGTGCCTTTGAATTCTTTCATACTCAATTTTTTGCTTCAAAGAATGAGAGAGAGATTGCTAGATTATAGGAGCTAAGAGGATGATTAAGTATGGCCAAATAGAGAATCAAAGATTTGGAGTAACACCTCATTAAGACCGATAAAGACCTAGACAAGTCACAGAGTGAGTGTGAGGAATTAAGGTTCCAATGGAACTTATACAAGTCCAAATTTACACAAAGTTGCACACTAGTGTCACTTGAGTCTGAAGAAGATACTCCTCCACCTAGTTGCAAGCACCTCGTCAAGGAACTTGTTATGGGATATATCTTTTTGTGTGTTGTTCAGTGTTTCTAGGGTACATCAGGTTTGTACATAAACTCATACTTATGTATATACACTCTCAACATTGTTTTCATTGATGTATATTACCTTTCTCTACAAGTGTATATTTGAGAAGAAAAAAAAGGAATTCATAAAGTATTCCTCTCTAGGACAGAGACCATTGATGAAGGGGAAACTGTAGCATATTTTTTAAAAAATTACTTTGACTAAAATAGCAAAGATAAGAAAACAAAAGTTAATAAATTCAAAAATTCAAGGAAGGTGAGGGGTGACAAGAGACGATGCGTATGAGTGGACCACTCACTTTCGGGTAACTACTCTGGGTGGACCACCAACTTTTGCTATAGACTTAGACCATCACCCGATATAGACTTGGGACCACACCCACTTGGGTCACCATCCACGAGGCAAGAGTTAACTACCTAGAAATCTTCTCCAAGGAATGGAAACTACCTAGGACCACCACTATCATTCCTAGTGTAATTGCATACTCTAGATCACCACCACCTCCTAACAAGGTGGCTAAGTATGGATAGGGAGCTTCCCAAATTTCTAGCTCCTCCATCCAAGCTAAGAGATATCAAAGAGGTATCCAACCAAGCTGAATAGATGTATTTGTACACATACACTCTCAAGCACTTGTGTTCTTGTATACTATCATGGCCTTCTTTGCTCACTATGATAAAAAACTTCTTCTAGTCCAACAAGGAAGTCCTTATCAATAGGTGATGATGGACAGGGTAACTTTAAGGTCTAGGTTGGATACAAAATTTTTGTTTATCTATCTAGGACGACAATTCTATGCTATCACCTTCTTTCGGAAGAAAACACATTGTTTTATATGCACATTTTTATTGTAACCCCTTGTCTAAGCTTACATAATAGAGCCATGTGCGCATGTGAAGTCTAAATGAAGACTGATTTGTGTGAGTTTGTTCTCAATGTGTATGTGTGTGTGTGTGTGTGTTTAACGTGCTTCTAGTCATTGAAGCAAATATCCAAGAACCATGCATTTTCAAAAGGACCACCAACATACTACATACGAAAGCTAATCTTCTCTCTCATCTACTTCGTCAACACTTACTTACACATTGCTTACGTTATAAAGATTCCCAATCGATTCCTTTACCAACCTTATCAAGCCCATTGGTAGATAACCTAGAGATTACTAATATGTTTCGTTGTCACTTGACATCATGGGTTATGGTACGAAGAGGGAATTGATCTCTCAAGATATTTCGTTCTCATTAGGTTGGAGATCAAGACTACCACTAATCCATTTCAGATTTAATAAGAAGAAGCCAACAATGTCACCCACATCTACTATGGTGAAGTATTAAGAAACATGAAGCCCATCAACTTCATAAGCTGTTGAATGATCTTGGAGTTTGGTGAAAATCTATGGCCGCTATCCTATCCAAACTAGTAGGCCTTGGTTGTTGCCATAAATGTTTGAGAGTCCACGTCTTGTAGGTTGTTCGGTAAATCTTTGGCCTCTTGAGACAAAAGTCTAGAGTTGAACTCTCGAGCTGGACATGTAATGGTTGTGGCCAGTTGTAATCCGGCCTAACCTTTGTGAGATACCGGGGGGGGGGGGGGGGGGGGGGGAGTCTTGTGGGTACTATGCCCATTCACATGTACAATTGTACTTTAAAAGTTAAAGCTAGGGGAGTAGGTGTTTGCCAAACCTTCTTTAAGAAAAAACACATCAAGATCTTCATCATTTGTTGAACGATCTTAGCATTTGGTGAAAATCTATGGTTGCCATCCTACCAAAACTAGTAGCCCTTGATTGTTTCCATAAATTGAATGCTCCATGCTTGAACAAAACACATTGAAATTCAATACCATTTTGTTCAAGAGAAGCTCTTATCAATCGAATTGTCAAGTCAACATATCTCTGAAGAGAACCACACACATGTTCAGGAAGGCTTCTACTCTACTTCCACTCCAACACTTGATGGATATCTACAACACCTAAGGCAAAGCTATAAAGGGATGTTATAAATTAGTGATCGGAAATTTATTTCTATTTTATTTGCATCTACATTTCTACTTACATGTAAGTGCACCTCCATTTCGTAACACTTTCGTTTTTATTTGGATCTCTACGATGTTCCCGTTGTGCTCTATTCTCATTTCAAAAGACCCCCATTGTATATAAAAATGAAAAATTAAGAAACTTTTACCATATTTTTTACAAATTCGTTCTATTTCAAATATGTGTTTCTCATTCGGTGATAGCACTCTTCTATTGTCCGCACTAGTCATTTTTCAATTTCATGATTCAATCACTCTTTTGTACTCACACTTGTTTTACTTTCTGTATTTTGCTTTCCGTGTGCTTAGGAACCCACCTTTCGCTGCCTTTTTGAGGTAAGTCCACTCTCGGCTTGATTTTTTAAGATAAATAAATTGAAATGAAAAGAAAGAAAAGAAAAGGCCCTCGCAAGGGCGAGAAGCATCATAAGACTTGATTTTCAAAGTGCAAACTTACCTTCCAATTTGATCTCTTGCCCCATTATTATGTTTTTTATATTATTTTTGTTAAGTTCACGAGGAAGATTTCCGCTTATTTCATGTTATAGAGCCTCCAAAACTATACTAGGATGGTCAAACATCAACATAGTCGCCACTTGCCAAACCAAAAACATGTATAGTTTATGAGTCCATGGCCAACAACAATAGATGGCGAATGTGTTTGCACGTGTCAAACTATTTGGTTGGACCTTTCACTTGAGACAGGGGAGAGGGTTCAACCCCCTCCTTAGGGTAGGGTAGTTGCGGGCCTTAGATCAATGTATCGTCTTTGAGCAAAAGTAAACCAGTTGCTTTCGGACAGTCCTTTCCAAGTGTCATTTTCGAGCAATCTAAACCCTACTTTGTAAGATACGAGAGGTCCATGGGTACTATGCCCATTCATTTGTACATTCGTTCTTTCAATGAATTCAAGCAAAGGAATATTAGGCTTGGACTGAACTTCCTCTTAAAAAAAAGGGGATGGCAAACGTGAGCTTGAAGAAATCAAAAATGACAAACTGTTCAATGACACGGAAGCCTCATGTGTGTGTGTGTGTGTGTTTTTTTTTTTTTTTTTTTTTTTTTTTTTTTTTTTTTAATACAAGAAAGTTGAAATATCCAGTGAGTGGGATTTGAACCACAGCATTCTGCCCCACGGGGTTCAAGGCATACTGCTGAGTCTCTACACCACACCCGTTTGAACTCAAAAGGTATTCGTGAACTAATTGTTGAGAAAATGAGCACTACATCCAAACCCGCGTAAGCAAGTGGTTTGACGCCTTGAGTCTTAAGGAGGAAGTCTTGAGTTCAAGTCTTGACTGGACATGTAGCTATGAGTTCCTCAGAGATGGGTGCCTCTACCTTACGAAGTTTTGTAAGAGGGTGTGTGTTTTCAGTTCATTGTACTCTTTGAAAAAAAAAAAAAAAAAAAAAGAAGAAGAGAGCACTGACGGCTTTGCAGTGGAGGTGCAGCCGCAGGAATGTCTAGTCTAGTCTAAGCGCATGATGAAACATGTCAGGACGGCTGGCTGCTGCGTGGTTCAGTGACGGCAGTTCGCCAGAATCCGAACCTACGAAAACTGGAGGGATCAGGCTATACGTTGCAGAAGCGGAAGACGAATGCGAAGAACGTCAATACGCGGCATTCTGCAGGTGCAGGTGTGCTCGAAACACTAATAGCTTCGCCAGCCTCCCTCTCTCACACAGGAGAAAAATGGCCGATGCCGAAATCATATTAATGTTAAAATATTTCGGAACATTTTATGTCATACACGCTCTGAATGCAATATACAGATACAGGGGACTGATAGGAACGGTTTCTCCGAAAATTCGACGGTTTACTCCTCAGAGCCTCCCAAGAAGAAGGAAGATGTTGTAAATGTAAAAATTTGGGATGCTTTCGCGTAGAATCCTCTTCATTATATTTCGTTGAGAAGAAACTGAAGTTGGATGGAGAATGATATTTTCCGCAACTGGTCTTGTACGTTTGTCCTGGTCCATATAACAAGCCGATGGTGATCCGTGGTTTCCCTGTTAAATTAGTGGAATACAAATCACTGATTTACAACATCCAATGAGATTTGAGGCTAGAGAATTTATCCGCCGAAGAAGGGATATGCTAAATTGAAAACGCCACGCCTAGTTGAAGAGGAATTCTGCGTTTTGATGGAGAGTAATAATTCCAGCAGCCAGCCTTTTATGTTTGTTGGGATCTTCAAAACAAGCTGGCGGTGATTTTTTGGTTTGCTTTGAGCCACTGCAACAGAAGCCAGTAATAATTGTGAAAATATAGCTTTTCAATCATGTCTGCAATAAATATAGCTATTTTCCTTTAACAGAGCTAGCGTTTGAAGCACGACAAGAGCAATATGTCCTAAAGATTGATTATTATGTAATTGCTGCCCAGATAAGAGCCAGAGATGTTTCTAACTATCCATCTTTTTGTTTGTTTGTTTGTTTGCTTTTATTTTCTTTTCCTCCAGTTAAGTAAAATTATACAAGATTCTCTTATCCGAAATAATTCTTCTCTCCCCTCTAATCTTGACATTGTTCTAAATATTCCCATTTCTACTTCGATCATTCTTTTCTCATCTTAGTCTTCATTTGCAATTGTGATTTTACAACAGTTTCTTGTTTATTACATGACCATGTTGCAATAAATATAGCTATTTTCCTTTAACAGAGCTAGCGTTTGAAGCACGACAAGAGCAATATGTCCTAAAGTTTGATTATTATGTAATTGCTGCCCAGATAAGAGCCAGAGATGTTTCTAACTATCCATCTTTTTGTTTGTTTGTTTGTTTGCTTTTATTTTCTTTTCCTCCAGTTAAGTAAAATTTATACAAGATTCTCTTATCCGAAATAATTCTTCTCTCCCCTCTAATCTTGACATTGTTCTAAATATTCCCATTTCTACTTCGATCATTCTTTTCTCATCTTAGTCTTCATTTGCAATTGTGATTTTACAACAGTTTCTTGTTTATTACATGACCATGTTGCTCCCAACTGTCAATCAAAACACATAGCAAGAAGACACAATCTGCAGTAGTATCATGTTAAGTAGTATCATATTAATGAAGGTTGTACTCAGATTGATGAAAAGGCAAACAAGAGAGATAAGGTAAAAAGACTGCACGTCTATGTGCTTGAGAAATAGATTGCTACAGTTTCTAAGCATACCACGTTTGAAGATGCTTGTATCGGTCTTTTGGTACATTTGTTATTCCAACAGTCTGCCGCTTTTTAGACACTGATGAAATCCTTCCTGCCTGAGAGGTCTGTGTTTGCAATAGATTTAATTCTGATAAGTTAATATTTTGAGAGACAATTCATATCATTGTTGTATAATACATGTACTCCTGCCTTGAAAATGAATACTATGTCAAGAGAAAATGTAATTGTGTTTTATTTCATGCATTTCTTACGTATGATTGCCAATCTGCATCAACAATGCAATTTCTAAGATCAACCATGCTTCAGATAAAAGTAGCTATGCTCATCTGCGATGCAGATGCTACAAAAGTTTTCAAGGAAGAAAAAGCTTTATTTGGAGTAAAGCCATATAGAATAGCATGAATGTCGACTGAAATGTGGTCATATGAAGCCTGTGTTCTTTTTTCTTTTGTTCTTAGGCATTTATTAATATGTACAAGGATCATTAATATGTACAAGGATCATCATCCGGGTGAGACGTGCACATTTTCTTGACGCCTTCTTTGTTGATCTTTAGCCTAAGGATCATTTTTTCCTATACATAGCACACATGTGCCCTCCGATAAGCTTGTAGATGCTCAGCATATCATAAGATACAAAGTTCTATAAACTTCTAGGGGAAAACATAAGAGGAGATGCTTGCTTTAAATGGAGTCGCATTCTTTCATTGTCAGATAAACCATAAAATCAGCAATCTTAATTGTTCCAGACTCCCGACAGCATCTTAATATGCCTCATGCCACCACCCTTTGGTATCTTTGCAGTTATAAAGAAGATGCTGGGTGCTTTCTTTTGTGTTAAGGAAGTTTTGAAGTTGGAGGATTATTTCTACAGGTAATTACTAGTTTTCACGCTTCTTAAAATTACTCTCCATAGAAGACATAATGCTTAAGTGGAGCATGCTTACTCCATACGTTCTTGCTGCTTGCAAGCCAGCAAGCATTGGGAATATGAAAATCCTTTTTTTGTTTGTTTGTTTGTTTTTTTTTTTTTTGGTTTGTTCTCTCTCCCTCCCTCCCCCACCCTCCCTCCCTCCCTCTCCCTCCCCTCCCCCCCCCTCCCCCCCTCTCTCTCTCTCTCTCTCTCTCTCTCTCTCTCTCTCTCTCTCTCTCTCTCTCTCTCTCTCTCTCTCTCTCTCTCTCTCTCTCTCTCTCTCTCTCTCTCTCTCTCTCTCTCTCTCCCCCCCCCCCTCTCTCTCCCCCTCCCTCCCTCTCTCTCTCTCTCTCTCTCTCTCTCTCTCTCTCTCTCTCTCTCTCTCTCTCTCTCTCTCTCTCTCTCTCTCTCTCTCTCTCTCTCTCCCCCTCCCTCCCTCCCTCTCCCCCCCTCCCTCCCTCTGTGTGTGTGTGTGTGTGTGTGTGTGTGTGTGTGTGTGTGTGTGTGTGTGTGTGTGTGTGTGTGTGTGTGTGTGTACAACACTGATCTGCATTCTCATTGAATGCTGCATAAGACACAAGTTAATCAGCCCCATTATTTTTTCAATGCCGTTAAAAGAATGGTCCTATGTCCCTTGTTAATAGTAGCATTTCCATTTGAATCAAATGTTCCTGTAACTGTAACCGTTTGCTTTCATACTTTGCATTGAGCTCATATTTGAAATGATCCTTAGTAAAGAATATTCAAACAGCTTGATCATCATGGTATATCTGAAGGCTGAAATCGGCTTCATTGAAGTATCGAGTAACAGATTCAAGTGTCTTCCATTCCATCTTAAACTATGTGCAATATATTTCCATGATTCAACCAGTACTGGAGCTGTTCTAAAATGGTTGTCAGAAAGAGAATAAAAATAG
>MU260908.1:60000-97500 GCA_020310875.1 Ceratopteris richardii | reverse complement strand
TTCACTAGAATCTTTGCATTAAGGCTCAAATGTATTATCCACAAGGTAGTCCACCCATCGCAGATTGGGTTCATACATCAGAGATCGATTTATGACAATATCTTTCTCACCCAAATGTTGTTGGAACATACTGCGTCTTGGAATCAGGAAGCAATTGCGATACAAATTGATTTTGAAAAAGCCTTTTCTAATTTGATGGGATTTTATCGCCATAGTGCTCAAAAAACTTGGTTTTGGAACCAGATTTTGCAGATTGATTTACGTTTTGGCTCAAGGCAGTGCCTCTCATGTAGAGATAAACGGAAGGCTTTCACGAAGGATACCAACCATTACACTGCACGAAAATTGTATTTCATAGCAAAATGATTTTGAAAGGCAGTCTCGTAAGACACTTACCTAGGAAGACTTGGTTGAGTAGAAATGTTTTTGTAGCTTATGAATCAGAAAAGTACATCCCTGAGGAGAACGGTTCAGACAAATAGGGGAACAAGTTAAATCAAGCATTAACATTGGTGCCTCATCATCAAGAATCATAATAAGCCAATCTACTTTGCAGGTAGCCTATGAACTAAATTATGAATCAGTTCCACTCATGCTCGTGAATATTACTTGGTTACGTTTAGGAGATACAAACCATCACATCCTAGCCGTGTTATCAGTGCAGCAGACAAGTACTTCTATCAGCTCCCATGGCTGTCAGTATTATACCTTGCAAGTCATTATAATGTACCCTTGAACTATTTGATGTATTGACATGGTTCGCATCAAATCATGTGCTGTAAGCTACATCTCTGCAATGCGTTTATTGGTTATCTTCGGAGTTGCCAAGGTCTGATAAAGCATAGAGGATTACAGAAACTGTGACCTATAGGACCAATTTGAGGTTTGGTAAACGGTAGTAATTTGAATTTTGTTAAATGGAAATGTGATGTATCTATGAGGGAATTGTCAGAAATGGTTAAATGATGAAGTGCTGATTATAAATTCAGCACTATAAACTGATTATTAATCACAGATCCTAGATATTCACTTTACAGGATAAAGGTGTGATCCAAGAATGATGCCTGAAATATCTGGATGCAACAGAATAATTATCAATTTTATTGAGGCAGTTCCAATACTCTGTTTTGAAAATATCTGCCAAGATTATTTCCACCCAATGTTCTAATTTCAAAAACATCAACAAAATGAGAGTGTATTAAAACCTATCTCAAGGTATCTATCATAAATAATAGCAAGATTCAGAAAGTTTGGCAGTAACATGGAAATTTCAAGATCGAAATACACTTCCATAAAAGAAAGTTTTGAGCATAGTATAGTAGAGAATCTCACACTTGGTCTTGAAAGGAACATTGTACCATTGACAGAGTACACATCACTGCCTGATTTTCTTCTAATTACACATGGGGCGGATTTAACCGATTGGATAGATTGGTAACCAGCTGAAACTAGAGATGTTCTTCCCATATTTTTAACATTTGCAGATGCAATTGCTAGCTTCACATCAAGCCTCTCTATTGAAGCAAGAAGAGACCTCTCAATGTCAAGGAGCTTGGTGGGGTCCCTTGCACTCATGGGGAAAGGCGAGGGATCATCTTTGGATTCCTTCGAAACACACCTTCCTTTGGTCGAAACAGCATTACAACTTGGGAAGAGATCTGATGCTACTTGTACATACATGCCTTCCTTCTGTGACACTGGACACCTTTTCCATTGGGTGGGATGCTCTCCAAGAGACTTGCATCCTGAAAGAAATCTAGCATAGCCATTTGCTTCATGCATGCTATTATTGTTGCAAGACAGTGAATCCCTGTCTGCATCCTGTCCATTGGATTCTCTTGATATCCTTTCCAGAATACTTTCTTCTTTGTTCACAGCCTGACAACATTGTCCATCCTGTTCAAAGCCTCCCTGTGCAGCATTGTCTCTCACAGACTTTCTTTCGCCTGAAATGTTTGACTCTAACAGATATTCCTTCTCATAGCCTGTCCCTAGAAAAGAACCTTCTAGTGGATGTTAGAGGTGCGTCATTGTTATTTTTTCATCTTGAAATAGCATTCACAAAAGATTCTCTATTAGAATAAGGGGATTTTTTTTTCTTTAAGGAAGTTCGGCCATTGGCCAGTATGGTGAATTTTTACCAGTTACACGAACTCTTGGTAAATTACAGTCTGTTACTTTGGAAGTTTCTTCATTATCGGAATCGCCCCCACAGATGGAACGAGAATCACCACTCAAATCTTGGACACCACAGTTGACCATAGTTCTTTCTAATTCAAAATCAGCACTTTCATCATGATTTTCATCACCAATTAAGCAAGAAATATCTTTGTCATCATCAATCCCAGGTTTCTCCTTGTCTTTGCAGTTTCCTGTTCAATCAGTAAAGGATGAACTATTTTTGCTTTTAAACATTATGAACTGCACAATCCTTAATAAAAATTCCTTCCTCAAAAATCCTGTTCTGACATTTTTCATGAATATCACCTAGCTGCAAATTCCTACCTTTTGAGGATATTGTGAGAATATCATCTAGCCGAGACTTCATGTCAGTTATTTCTGCAATAAGAAGGCTGGTAGCTGTTTCATTCTCTAAGCGTTCTTGCAAAGCCTCCTGAAGAAAGTCTTCTGTAGCTTCCAATTCCCCTCCTTTGTCACCTGCATGGCTGTTCTTAGTAGAATCAATAGATAGTTCAAATATCGTTCTTCAAAGATTAAGTATCACAAATATGATGCCAATGAACATTGAAATTGCATCCATTTCTCCACTGAAAATGGAAAATTGAACATTTTACCATCACTACAACCTAAACTTGAAACCTTCCTGCTTATAAAGATATCATTGCTTCTGATTTCTCCACAAAATAAAAATGTTAAACTGAGAGATAATTTTCAACTTTCAAACAATAATGAAAATAGATTATTATACATGGAAACGAAGAAAGAAAATGGTTACTGAATCATAAAAAGATCGCACAATGCTATGAAAAGTACCATATTAAAGACACCATTGGCCTGTTTTACTTTTAGTTAATTTGTAGTGATCTGTGTAGAGACCATGTTTGGTCACTCCCTCTATTTCTATTTTAGGCCATGCTCTAGTATTTGGTCTCTATCTTAGCCAAAGGATAGGCAAAGGAGCCAGACAGATTGCTTAAAAAAACTTGAATCAACGGAAATCAGAGTATTGTCATTTTGTCTCAATTCCTAAGTTTGAAAGGGTATATTGCAGTGCAACTTATGAGGCTATTATTTACAAGGTCTCAAGACAAGAGGCATATGAAGGTTATGATTCATAAACTTTCTCATGAAACTTGTATGATCTCCATTCCCAAAAGTCACATTTCTGAAATGCTTTTCTGTGTAGAAGGCATGGTGCAGCTCTACCCCTTTGCATGAACTGTGTTTACCTCATTTTCCTATCCAATGGTGTTGTGATCCATTGTTTTTACTGATTAACATCATGCTCCATACAAGAAGATTCTAATAAACATTTTAAAGTAGAAGATCGTATCTTTAGATTGCAAATTTGCCTATGCCAAGAAATTTCATATTCGCCAAACTTTTTGAATGATACACATTGATATGTGTTTCATCATCTTAAGTATCGTTTTCTCTGCATATTCTGATGTATTTGTGCTCGTTTGAGTGCATTCAAACATTTTCCTCCTAGATGCTGCATGTAGAATGTGTATATGAATATCTCCTTCATAGAAGCTCGATACAGGATTATCTTTAGAAAGTGAAATCAGATGATTCTGATTTATTGAAAAGTGTTCAATGTACTGTGTAGCGGGTATATGATCATATCTCATCTCCTACAGGCTAATATCTCATCTCCTACAGGCTAGCGTTCACACTTAGGCTCTTTTCGTTTACCTATGATGTGCATTCATCATCATGAGATAAGAGAAAACTACCATTCATGCTTTTGTATACAAATGTAAATATGTAATGCGTTGCTAGGCTCTACTGCAGAATGTGAGCCCATTCTCGTAACTATGTCTGTTTAGGCTCAGTCGCTAACAATCTGATCAAGATAACACATTACTTGAAAAAAACAGTGAATCGTTTCCATGTCTGACACATTGTTCCATCTACAAATGCAGATCCCTTGATAGAAACAATTGATTCTCCACAGAAATAGTGTCAATGAAATGACTAATGCTTTAGATCCAATAGAAGATCACCCCTGACCCGTTAGAGGTGTTCCTTTGAATTACGAATTTAAGTATGTTTACTTTCCTGTGAATCTCAAACCAAATGATACTAAACCTTTGACTACGTCTTAAGAGCATACAAGGATAATTTTCATCACAAGAAAACCACATATTAAGTGATGAAATCTACCAAATAAGCTAGAAATCTTACTGCTGCTGTAATTTCTTTGACTTCGAACGATCACTGGTTGAAAAAGCTGGCCTTCCACAAACATCTAGTATAATATCTTCCCTTGACTTGTCTTTTGAGCCGGCATTGCAATTTCCTCCCATAAACTTTTCTTTTTCCTTAGCCAACATTTGGTTTCGGTCATTATCCTTGTGTGAATGTTGAGAATCCAGAGAAGATTTGGCACCACTATGAGGGCATGAATACATGTATGTTGCCAACTGAGCTCGTTCGCTCCTCCGTCTCCTTAAATATTCATCAGCTGCTTTCTTCTCTTTCTCCTCTCTTTCAAGTCGGATTTCTTGCCATTTCCTGCCATGTTTGCCTCTTAGATAGAAACTATTATAAACCTATGAATATTAACAGTGCGATGACTGGTCGTACTATGAATGCATGCTTGCAATAGCTCAAGAAGTTGAAGTGAATTAATTAGAACAATACCTCAAAAACTGACACTACAAAGGGAAAAACAAACTAGAATGACTTTGAATCAATTCAATCGCTCTGAATGTGGGTCCAATGTCCATGTCAATGAAACAAGAAAGCATGAAAAGCAAAAAACTCGAACAATCGAATGTTAATCTCAAGCAGAATGAATAATACATAATCAACTTCGTCAACTACATTCATAATGTAGAAAGTTGAGACAGACATCATCAGATAGTACGTACCCAAAGAAGGCTCTAGTAAGCCTGAAACCTAAGCCAAATGTTGGTTAGATTAAAGAGATTAGGAAGCAATGATCATGGATGTAAGAAATTAGAAGGTGAAAACTTTACTCTTATGATAATACAAGGAAAGATGGACTCCACTGCTAAAAAAACTGAAGCCATACACTCAGGATATGATGACAAACTACTACTATAACAAAAAATATAGAAGTTCTTTAAAGGCCAGAGCAGTGGTGCTCCTAAGAATTGTTTGAATGCTTTACACTTGTTTATCAGTTTTTTTCCTCTTTTTTCCTTTATTTATTTCTTTTGTTCATTGAACATGTAAGAACTTTTGATAAAATTGAAAATATAAGCAAAAAAATCCTAACAAAATGCATAAAGCTTTAAAGCATACACCATTGTCATAAGAAGATACTCTACAATCAAGTTCACTGTATTCCATCCGACTTCATCTCACTTGGCTCCACTTCATTTGCACAACCCTGAACCACCTCGTATCATTGTAATCACAAAACAAAATAAACAAAGAACAATGTAATATGAATTTAGAAAAATTAGAAAAAATAACTCCTCTTGTGTGACTTTTCCATCTTGCAGATAGCAAGGGGGAAAATTGTAGTGTTTTGCCTTGACTTAGAAGAGAATTATTAACACAGATCCCTTCACAATAAGTACTCACATGCCTTGAGAATGGCTAAGGGTCATTGAAGCCTTAGGAAAATGCTCCATAGAAATTCCGATTTTTGAGGATGGTCTGTAGCATACCATGTCTCACAAGGGTGGCTTGATCAACCAATGTAAATAATATCGGCATAAAAAGACAAAAGTTAATCTGAGGAATACCAGTTCAAGCAATACTGTTAAGGAGCATCGGGAAACATAAAACCTTAACTTTCGTATATTCACAGTCCTTAAGCAACAAAGTGCAAACTTTAGACACCATAACAAGAATGAACACTAAAGAGAAAAACCAGCCTCCATCTACGCATAGCACCTTCCTTTCTCATTTATAAAAGAATTAAAAAAATTAAAAGGTCATTTTGTGAGCTGTGAATAAGGGCAAAAGTAGTTACTCTGTCACGGGTGGTGGCCCACCTGAGTAACTTCTCTGCAAGTAGCTTCTTTGCATCAGGCTGTCTGTCAGGCCGTTCTGTGATGCGCATCCATGACAGGGGCCATTTTTCCCTCTTCTAAGGATATCTGGGATCGTGCAGAGCCACTTATATGGTCTTCGGGTATCTATATAAGCACCTGCTGAGCATTCATTTGGACTACAACTATGACTATATTCATTTGGGACTACTTTTGCGACTTCCATTTGTGTATTTTAATGAAGCATACTCTACTGTTGAGAGTGTTCTACTGTTGAGAGTGTTCTACTGTTGAGAGTGTTCTACTGTTGAGAGTACTGCCTTGTCTATGTGTGTTAGGGGTACTTATGCTTTGTCGATCTCTCTATTGTATCTCTATGTTTGGGCTACTAGGTACTTATGCTCTATCGATCTCTCTATAGTATCTCTGTGTTTCTGCTACTCATTCAAGTAGCCGAGGCTAGCTATGCTATGTACGTTGGAGTCTTGCACAGACTTTGGGAGAGTATTTTTTGTGTATTTTTTTGTGTATCGGTAGAGTCTTTTGTGAACTTAAAGATCATGTTTGATGATGACTTGTGTTGTTCTCCGCAGTCTGTTGGCCTAATTTTGCACTATGTGTGTTGCACTATTCTCTGAATGTTTCATTTGTTCTTTGTGTATAGTGTTATCTGAAGTTATAGTTGGTCTATAAGTGTGTTGATTGTCACTAAACCCTTGGTGTCTTACTTGTTGGTTGCTTGCTAACTACTTGTGCTACTAGGGGAAAGGGAGCCCTGCTGGTAAGAGTGTCTGAGCAGGTAACCTGAGGAGTGGGAAGTGGAAGCTTGTGAATTAGTTGTGGCTATTTGGGTTGTGTGTCTTTGCATCCGCTAAAGTATACTTTCCACTTTTTGTGTGCTACAGTCGATGCAATTTTGAGTTTTGTTTTTCTTGTGAACCCTTCTTGTACTCTCTATTCTGCCTATACCTTGAGGAGTTGGGCATTTGTGAGGTGTTTCTTTGCAGAGGCATGTTACAGGGTATGCTTCCCTAAGGAGAACCCCCCGAGTAGAAGGTGTCCTGCGAGGTGTATCTAATCCTCTTCCTACAAACAGGTCCGGGGTCTCTCTTTTATAATGGCAAGACACATCAAAACCAAATCATGTTCCAATGGAATATAATGGGCCATGTCCTCCAAGCATGAGATCTCCTCTGAAGGGGTCTCTCCTTGACTTCCATACTCAAAACCAAATCATGTTCCAATGGAATATAATGGGCCATGTCCTCCAAGCATGAGATCTCCTCTGAAGGAATCACAAAATCAGTTGTCCAAGCTCCTCCTTCTGGCAACGAACATGGAATATAACGTGGACAAATGATTCCTTGAGGTAGGTAGAACCCATAAGATACATCAACTATCCTCCTTGTGATAAATATGGACCACAATATTTGGAGGATAACTTCATGCACATGTGAGTTCTCAATGTCTCAAAGCCTTGGGATACTTGGAAGTTACACCCACGTACCAACCTATAAATCACGAGGCCTATGATACTGGTTAACATAAAAGATTGAATGATCATATGCCGTCTTTATGCTCTCCCTCACTACCTATAACATCTCTTGCATATCATGTTGGCGATTGGCTACAAATCACATTGCACTCCCTTGAGCACCATAACAATAGCTAAGTGTGTATCATAATACAACATCAACATAAATAGGCTGCAACATATAGCCATATGCTTAGAGCTATTATAGAAAACTCAATCTATGGGAGATAGTTCTCCCAATTAGATTGACAAAGAAGAGAAATGCTTGTGGCTTATCCTCCATGGTCTTATTTGTGCACTCGATATGTTCATCTATCTCGAGATGATCCCTGGATGACATGCACAAAAAGGTATCAAACTTCTAGGAAACCATTTGCCTAGTGAACTTTATATCGTGTTCACTAATAATCTCTTCTACCAATTCATGTATTCTATACAAACGCTCTATTAAAAGCTTTAGCTAACTCATGAATCTTCACGGTGGAATGGATTAAACACCTACCCATCTTTGTGAGTCTTTCAATGATGACCCAAATGGCCTCCTAACCTTATTGGTCCTTGAGCAAAAGAGAGAGGTTGGATGGGGTGTGTGTGAGAGAGGAAGGGAGTAAATGTGTGTGCTAGCATACTTGTGTGCAGAAGAATCTTACTCTCAGTCAAGGAGAGGGAATTCACCTCAAGAATCTTGCTAAGGGCATTGAAGTCCACAATGGTCATGCCCTTATGATACCATATCTCTAAGTCCAACTTTTGCATGAGGTTTTTTCACCTCACCTTGCAACCATGGGGTTGGGGCTGATCAAAGAGGTACTTTAGTACATGGTGGTTGTCCATACACTAAACAAGGAGCCATATAAATATGAAACCATACTTTCAAGGCATGAAAAAAAATACCAATAGCTCCTTCTCTAGTCTAGTGTATCTATTCTATTGATTGGGGAGCTTACAATTTTCAAATGCTATGGGTTCGCCTTCTTGATAAAAGGAAACTCCTATAGCTACATCATTAGCGTCTGTCTCCACCACAAAAGGCCTGGAAGGATCTTCTACTTGATCAAAAGTGTAGATGTAAGCAATTCCTTTCCTTCTTTAGAACTCTATGGAGGGCCATCCGTCCACTCTACTTGTGGATTAGGAGTAGACTTACTCTTATGAATTTTCTCTAGTAAACATGTCAAGGGTTTAACAATATGAGTGTTAGTCTCAAATGAGCTTCCTAAAGAAACCAGTGAATCCTAAAGGTGCCTTGACTTATCGTATAATGCATAAGATCGACAAATCTAGTAAATCATATACTTTATCCGAGCCCATGTGTATGCTATGTGTCTAGATGACATGCCTTGGATAAAATAAACCCTGAAAAAAAAAATTTGCACACTCTATTTACAATATAACTTTTCTCGTCTCAAAATATTAAGAATGATCCAAAGATGTTGAACATAATCCTCTAAGGTCCTATATACTAGAGTACCATTGAGGTATACAAAAATCCGCTTCTCTAGATAGAGAAAAAAACATTGTTCATCATCTACAAGAAAGTGACGGCCTCATTGATCAAGGTAATTGGAAGGGAAAAAGAAAAAAATAGTATTTGTACCCTATACAAAACTCTAGATGGTGAATTAGTGATAATGCACTGCTCTTGGGATGCCTAACCTAACTTATGCTACTAAATAACAACAAGAAGCACTTAAAAGGACTAACACAACTCAATGATTATTCACTTCAACTCTATTAGCAATCGAGGATCTTACAACAAGTTGTGTTAGCTCACTAAGTACTACAAACAACACTCAAGTGCAACACTAGTAAGCATCCTAGACTCTATCCAACCAAGGTTACTTTCTTGCCATCATCTACGGGAAGGGACTTCCTCCAAGGATAAGGACATACATGCTTATGGTTACAATGGTCTAAGTGCTAAGGTGCACACTTAGCAGAACCTTACTAGGATGTGCCGTACAATAATATGGCTGAAGGATGATGGATGATGAATGACGAAAGATCCTTTTACACTAAATGAGACCCCTTTTATAGGTTAAGGAGCTCTATATCTTTGAAGAAGATCTAGATATTACCTTTGCCTTGAGCCCTCATGCTCGAAGGGAGTGTGATGGCCAATGGTCCAAGCCATTACAAACTTCCAAAATTGGTTACTGACCCAATGCAAAGTGGTCCTAGTCCAGAAATTCATATCCTTGGTTTATGGCACTCAAAGGGCCCACCATCGGCACGTGAAGCCTCGAAGTCTATTGAGAGGAGATTGAGAAGATAGAACAGTGGTGGCCGAGAAGAGGTGGCCCACCTATAGAGATGATCGCCTAGTATAGCCTCGTAAGGAGCTCTACGTGTCGCACCAAAAGGGTGGTCACCGAGTGTAGTCTTAGTTGGTTGCTAAATGTAGCTTGACAAGGTGGTCATCCTATTGCATCAAACAGGTGATTGTCCAATATGGAGTTTGGGTGGTGGACCAACTAAGATGGTTGTCTAGTTGAGGTGGTTGTCAAATTCAGGTAGTGGTCAAGCAGAGGTGGTGATCTAGTTGAAGTGGTGATCCAACAGAGGTGAAGGTCTAGTTCAGGTGGTGTTCTAGTTGCGGTGGTACTCCAACTGAGGTGGTGGTCTAGCTCAAGTGGTGTTCTAGTTGATGTGGTGGTCCAATAATTGAGATAGTGGTCTAGTTGAGGTGGTGATCTAGTTGAGATGGTGGTCCAACTAAGCTGCTGGTCTAGTTGAGGTGATGTTCCAATTGAAGTGGTGGTTTCAAGATGATCTCCAAGTTGGTCGCCCAATCAAGGCATCAGGAAGTCACCCAATATGCATATCTCTTTCCCCAGAGTCGGTGGCCACCCAAGGATGGGTGGTCTGTTGGAAAACAATGTCTCATTGGTTGGAAATTGGTCAAAGATTCTTCAAAAGCTTTGACTAGGCCCATTTTATCCACACTGTACACAGAATGTATAGCTTCTATTGTTCTATACTTCTACAACTAAGGCGCTGGGCGCCGTGGATAAGCGAAGACTCTCTCATGTAATCCGTCTGAGATCGAATCCCAATTCCAGCAGCGCGATATATTTTTTGTATCATGCTTTTCAAATAAATAAAGCAACGACTAGCAAATAGCGGACAGCGAATACAGCGACGGTTCCGTGATTTTCCAGATCGTAGACGAAGTGCTTTATTCATAGCGATCCTGTTTTATGTGCTTTTGGAGGAGTGCTTTATTGCAAGGAAGCTAAACTATATAAGGAGAGTATTGGCCTCATTGTAAGCATCCTTCACCTAGTGTTCAGCACAAGCCTTGAGCTTGGACCTCAATAGAGGTGGTGTTTCGTCTAGCACATGGGGCAGCCATGGTGCTAACTTGAAGCATGTTGAGGAGCAGCTATGGAGTTCTTCTTAATGATTCTTCTTGGAGAAGATGAAGGGTGTGCTCACACTCTAGCTCACGGAGAGGAGGTTATCTCTTGTTCATGGCAAGAAGACTTGGTCATTAGCAGCTTGATGGTGAGGATCGGCCGTCTACATGTTGTAGTTGAAGATTGTCTTCTACATGAAGATTTCAGGCTACGTCAAAGACATTGGATGGTGTTTAACATAAGATTTACATCTTATGTTAAGTATTCAGGTACATATTCTCTTTATGCATACAGGTACTACTTGCAGATTATGGAGGCAGTGGCATCCATATCAGGAGGAGTCCTATTCGGCATAGGTACAAGAGAATCAGTACGTATATGCTTTATGCATATTTTGATGAGGTGTTTGAGAAGGTGTGTTCACATGAGTTTGAGGATTTCTGGCAACAAACTTGTTAGCATCTTATGCTACTTTTTAAGTATGTGATCTTTTCACACACATATCTAACTTAGGGTCTTCCATAGCCTAAGTTCAGATGAGGGTTTGTTGATTATCAGTTTCACACTGATCCTTCCTCTTTCAGTCACTCATATTCACTCTTCTATAACCTATTAGGTCACACATCTCATGTATATTCAGATTTCTGCCCATACATCTGAATATGTTTGTTACATTTGTACATTCACTCATTCATCTATTTCTCATCACATAGAGTGGTTGAGAGTTTTGCTCCCACATTGTACATTGAACATTGGTATATATGATACTATGAGTAAGCGATGGCTTACGTAACACCTTACACATGTCGTCTATTCTTTCTCTATCTTTATCTCATCATCTGTATGATTAAGTTGTGGTATGTTCATGTTTTGTCAATATTGAAGAATGCTGGAATTAATGTTGTATATACTGGAACTATGGAACCATGGACCTGTGACATGAGCCAAGGGCCTACCTCACTTCCAACATGGTCTCCTATCAATCATGCAAAGACCCAAGGTTGTGTGGTCTCCCATCAATCATGCAAAGGCCCAAGTTTGGGTGGTCGACCATCAATCATGCAAAGGCCTAAAGTTGGGTAGTCTCCTATCAATCATGCAAGGTAGGTGGTCATCCTAGAGTGAGCAAGTGGTCTCTCAATGCCGAGGTGGCCGTCGTGGTCTCCCAATGCTTAGATGGCCGTCTTCTTTAGTGGTTACCCAACCTCAAGGCCATACCAATTTTACCTCTATAGATTACCTACCATGATTGCCTCTTAGTCTCGGAGAGGACTATGCCTACACCCGAAGTAGAGTTCATCGACACATGGGAAAGATTATGGTAAGAAGGGAAGTCATCATTAGAGAGGGAGAATCCAGATATTCAATCACTTGGAGGAACTCATTGTTGGAGGGATAGAATAGGAGAAAGACAAAGGAGGAAGGAAAAGAGTTTCCATTAGAGGAGGAGGGATTCTCAAAGTATCATATCTAGAAGAGGAGGTGATGTCAAGCAGAAGAGATATAGCACTTCTTGGAGAAGAGGCATAGGCTACTGAGAAGAAGCATCACCACTAGGGAGAACAAGATAACCACTTGAGAAGAAGAGTCTCCTATCAAAGGAACAGAAATCCATTGACAAGAAGAGTTACCCCCCTAGATAAGAGTACACTAAAAGAAGATTCTCCCATCAAGGAGAAAGGGGGAGTTTCTATTATTTTGAAAAAGAGATAATGCTATTGTCTGCATGCTCTAAAGATGCAAGCGTTGATCATGGTATGTATGAGTGTGCTACTTATGCTTCTCTTGAGTGCCCTCATTCTCCAACCTCCTTAGAGATCTTATCCCTTAAGGTATCATCCACAAGTGTTCTCCTTCCAAGCTTCTAAGTTTCATTCTATTCAATGGATTGATGTGTTTGAGCTCACCTAAAAGGGATCTTCTTTGCTCCAACCTTGTTGCATTCTTTGTGGTGCTAGAGTAATATCTTTGACTTTTGTTGCACTATTTTCCAAGGGATCTCTTTTGTTGTTTAATACTTTTCATCTCTTCTTTTCCATTTTTGTGGCTTTTCTTGATGCCATAGATTCCATTACCATGACGTCTCTTCCATCCTTGTCTTTGCTGACAACTATCCACATGAATTGTAAAACATTGGCATGTCTCCACTTCCATAGTCCATTGCGAAATATTGTGACTTCAGAGTGTGTCATGAGATCTACTACTACTTTTTGATAGATGGGCTCAAGAGCTTCTATGTACACCTCAGAGGGGTCTACTGTTATCATTTATGGAATGTTGAATTTTGGAGTTTAGTTAATGTGCTTTATGTATTTTAGATAAGAGTTGAAGGTTTGTGAGGGCATGGATGGGCGTGGACATATTGGGATGTGTCTAGACAAGAAATGGAGAAATTATATTCTCTATATATTTTAAATAAAAGACCCACATAGAGGGTTCTTTCTAGAAATTCATAAAAAAAGTGGTAAAGATAAGGATCACTATAGATTGCAATTTTTGCAAATAAAAGATAAAGCTCTTCATAAAAGAGAGCAACTTTTTACTTTCACTCCTACTTTTCGAAATGCTTCCCTCATTATAATCTCTATTTTGGACGTGATAAAAAAAACCTATAAATACACGCACTTTGTAGACTTGTCCAATGGAGTGCGTGGGAGATCGCACCCAATATTGTATACTATCTCGTCTATTGTGCAACTACACATATTACTGCAGAACATAGTTGCACGAAATGATGTTTCGACCATTCCGAAACGGTACAACCGAAACGGCGGTTTCAAGAAACATCAAAACACATTTCCCGAGCTTCGTTTTTTGGGGCAGAAAAACAACGAGTTTTCCTGTTAGGATTCATTCACGAATCCATTCGTCTACTTTGCAACTTTGTTGAGTGACCACTCCGAAGCCTATTGCTAAGTGCTCGAGCTTCCAGCCTCTGGCCTTCAACCTCCAAGTTCCAACCAACTCAAAGCTTCAGCCTCCAGCTGACTTAAAGCTTTAGCCTCACTCAGGAGTCAGCTGCCTCGGTGGCAAGTGCTCACCAGTGTTCAGTGCTCAGTGCATTAAGAATTTTGAATGCATGATGGACAATTGTGAATTCATTTATGTGTTACATTATACATACTACATTATATATGTGTCATGTGGCAAATTGCAATGGGCATTGATAATTATTAATTATGTTGCATGCATATAATGTTTAAATTTTAATGCAAAAACAATGCACATCATGCATGGCATTATGCATATACATAATTATTAAATTTTAATTACAAATTAGAATTTGGATGATGCACATGCCATTATCCAATGTCATCTATGAATCATAGATGACAATGGACAATGGCATGTGCATTATATAAATTCTAATTTGTAATTAAAATTTAATAATTATGTATATGCATAATGCTATGCATTATGTGCATTGTGTATGCATTAAAATTTAAACATTATGATTCATGAATATTTAACGTAATATGTTTAATGTATTATGTTACATGTATGTGGCATGATGCATCATGATTCATGCATGATGTGTCATGCACATTGCATGTGCATTGTGTGCATCATGCATGACATCATGATTAATAACTATTATACAACACATTATTTCAGTCAATAATTATTTCACTGCATTGTACATTATACATAACTACTAACAACACAGTATATATTCCAGCAACACATGATATATTTCAACCAATAATTTTTTTATAGTTAACATGTACTTGCATTTGAATGCTGCAAGATCATCATGGTGAAGGATCTAGCATGGAATTGTGTCACCATTTTATCAAAGTATTCAAGTGGAGGTGGCTCTAAAAAATGGAAATGTAGATATTGTGGAATTAGAAGAGGAGGGGAAGCCACAATGATTAAGGACCATCTTGCAAGTGTGCGTAATAAAGCCATTGGACCGTGTATGCATGTTCCCTTAGACGTGAAGGCTCAACTCGAATCTTGGAGACATCAATGCTTGGGAGTGTCTTAAGCATCTAGCAGTGCTACATTGGGAGAAGGATCATCTTCACAGGTACCATCTGAGAAAGGACCTTCAAAGAGGCAAAGAGTGGATTTAGAGACAGAAGATGGATATACACCTTACATGGGATCAAATTCAAAGTCTACATCTACCATGGCAGCACATAGAACACCTCTCACAGGTAGTGATGTCCTCCCACCAAAAAGATCTTAAAAAAAAAAATGTCTATACATGCAGAGGTGCAAAAGCAAGCAATCTTGGAGGCAACTAGAGAAATTACAAGGCTTTTTATACAATGTGCTATTCCTTTCCATGTCTTGCACACCCCTAGATGGAAGGCTGCAATGAATGCAATCAGCCATATTGGATGTGCGTGGGATGGTCCTTCATATGATGAGATAAAAAAAAAGAGGAACTTTCCAATGAGAAGGAACGCCCAGTGTAAGTTGGCTCCATTGAAAGAGGCATGGCAAAAATTTGGATGCACTATTTTATGTGATGGCTGGATAGATGTATGTAGACATAATGTCTACAATATATTAGTGTCTTCATGCAAAGGCACCATGTTCTTGAGAGCTATTGATGCTTCTTCACCTAGCACAGTGGTAAGAGGTGAATTTATTTGGAAGCACATACGAGAGGCCATTATGCATGTAGGCCAAGATAATGTGGTTCAGATAAATTGTAATTTTGTAATTATTCATAAAGGCTTGCATAATCAGTGTGTGTATGTACATTGTATGTATATATGTATGTAATATGTTAATGTAATATGTATGTATGTATGTATCTACTATGATCTATTTATGTATGCATGCAATGTGCATCTACTATCTATTCAGGTAAATGTGTGTGTGTATATGTATGTACTATCATCTATGTAGTATGTATGTATCTATGTATATATGTACTGTGCATGCATTGCAATTATTGATAAATTAATAATTATAATATCTCTAAATGTGTTTCTAAATGTGCACTATAATTTGTGATGCAGGTAATTACAGATAATGGCTCTAATTGTGTTTCTATGGGCTATTTACTTGAAGCAGAGTTTCCAGACATTGTATGGACTCCATGTGCATCGCACTCAATGGACTTTCTCATGGAAGATATAGCAAAATTTGATTGGGTTCCCAAAATCTTTTAGTGTGCAAAGTCCATGGTGAAGTTCCTGACGAAGAGGCCAAAAGTATGCAGTATTTTCTGTGCACATAGTGACATGGAGCTTTTATCACCATCCAGGACGCGATTTGCATATATGTCTATAGTTTTGGAGTGTCTCTTACGTGTGCAATTCAGATTGATGCATAAATATTCATAAAATCCATTAAACCGATTTATTGAGTTCTGCGACTCACTAATATGGAGGAAAGCACCATTGGAATATTAAATGGTTCAAGGATAGAATTGGAGAATCCTTCCAAAAAAAATATGATTCTCTCTTCAGATAGGTAAATATGCATCTATTCTTGAATCTTTTATTTGTTTTATTATTCGTAAATGAAACGTGTATTTAGTAGTAAACGCTTATTACTTACCCACTTTTATTGCTTTGTAAATTGTATGTACTACGTAGACTTGAGAAGCTTCGATCCACATGGAATCAAAGATGGGATTGATTTCATAGACCTATCCATGCTTTGGTGCATGTATTACACCCCCTTTGGCAGAGTGAAGAACAAGAATCAAATGATCATCTTGTGAGAAACATATCATACTTCTTTTCACGATGGAAGAGTGATGATTTGAGCATGATCACGAAGTTGGAGGATGATTTTGTCCTCTTTCGTGCGCATTCTTTATCATTTGGTGGACCTCCTGCATGCCTTAGGGAGACATAATTAGAGCCTGTATCTTGGTGGCAAAAATATGGTACCTTTGCTCTCACATTGGTATGCACTTAAATCTTATAAGTTTAAAGTTACTAGTTACTAGTTACTAGTTAGTAGTTATTAGTTAGTAGTTACTAGTTAGTAAGTTACTACTTATTAATATTTATTTATGATTTCATTAATTTACAAATCATTAAATGGATTCTTTTTGTTTTAACTCTATAGAGACGTCTAGCTATTCGAGTACTTTCATAGGATTGTAGCTCTAGTCCTTGTGAAAGGAATTGCAGTACTTCGGCCCTCTTCCACATGAAGAAGAGAAATTGACTCAGCATGGTCCAATTGGAGAGATTAGTTTTTTGCCATTGTAATCTATGACTTCTTGGGCAGATTTCGACTTTTCCTCAATATCATCACATCCATGCTGATAGCATTGACATTGATCAGATGACAAATATTCCATCTATTCCCTTGGAAGAGTTGGATATATGTACCATGTTGCATCAAGAGATGATGGCTCCTGCACATAACACACGTGGAGCTTCTAGGAGGATGAGATCGAGGACTACCACCAAGAGAGAGGTTCCAAAGGTTGGGATGAGCAGAGAGGTTGCAGAGCTTCGTGACGATGATTTCATTTTTTATTCTACTTCTAGTGATAATTCATCTACTAGCATAGGATCAGATTCAGATGCTAATGTTATTGCCGATGTTACTAGTTAGTGATGATTGATCACATATTATTCATTGTCATGGACCGTCCATGGACTCATTTGATGTAGTTTTTTGACATTTTCATTTGATATCTATGGCTTATTTATGTTACATTAGGACATCTATGGCTTACTTAAATTATGATCATTAATTATATCATATAGATGTTGATTTATCTTTTGAGTTCTTTAAATATTGATTTGTGATTGTAAATTATTGTGTATTAAATTATGAATCTATTGATGCCAAATGGGAGATGTATATTGTATCTTTAATCTTGAATCTTGTTAATGTGTTTTTATCATGTGTGATGTGAATCATGATAATGTCATTGATTATTTTAATTTTTATAATGTATTGAATCTTGATTCTTGATGGGGACTCGGTGATGGAACTTAATCCCTCACATTTGCACACTAGAATTGAAATTAACCCAATAGCTAGGTCCCTTCATACACCTTTTTTGTTACCCTACAACAAAACTCTGATTCACCTACCTTACACTAATCCAAATCACTTGATCATTTAGCCACACTTGGTATGGTTCATATGCTTTCCAACAAGCTATAGAACACCTCAAATGGATCTGTTTAGGTTAGTCAATAATTCGTACAAGACAGACTATGCAGAAATGTAGGATATGTAGAAATTAGGATTACAAAGATACACCAATTTCTCTGCACATAAAACTGATTTCAAGAAGCCCTCTTAGGAAAAGTAAGGTACATACATAAGCTACTGAATGCACTTGAAATATCTTGAATTGGATATGTACACAAAGAGTTATAACTCTTACAAGTAGACTATTTCTATAACTACAAGAGACTAGAGGGGGTGTGGACTTGATAGCTCCTCCTTACTCCTCCGTGCATATAATGCCCTCCACTGCATTTTCTTAGTTTGGTCAGCTGTGCTTCAACCCCTTGAGCTTTGGATGACTCTCTCCTTGAGCCTCCTTGAGCCTCCTTGAGCCTCCTTGAGCCTCCTTGAGCCTCCTTGAGTATATGTCTCTTGGTTTTCAATGACCTACAAGACTTCCATGACTTCCATGGGGAGGGGACCATCCTTATAAGGTCCTCCAAGCCTAAGTCTGCCTACCCATGTTCTAGGGTCATGCTAGCTTGATCCATGCCTAAAATAATCTTCACCATTGATCTATGGGGTAAATCCAACGGTAAAAAGATAGGATCAACAACCATTTGTTTGTAGCCCTTGATCTTGCTTAATCCACACTTAGGATCAAGTCTAGGCCCACAACAAATATACCCTTTCCCAAGTTAAGAAAGCTACTTTTGTTTCTAGCCCTTGATTTAGGTTTATCCTTACATAGAATCAATCCCAAATCCAATGGCTTAGAAGTAACCTTCCTAAGTATCCATCTACGGTCTACTCTAGACCTCATATCACCTCAAAGTCAGGAACCTACCAATGTCCAACACTCTCACATGGCTTCTCCTCATAATTGGGGCCTTACAAAATAGAGTGTTATGGAACAATGGTGGTATTACATAAGGGTGAGGCATTGAGCATATCTAACATCCCCCCTCAATGTCTACCTAGAGCTTGCATAATTCACACTTTCAATACTCCCCCTCAAGAGTCAAGCTTAGGTGGTAGTGTCCACATCAAGTAAGCTCATAGCTTTTGAAAACTTTGTTAACTTGGTCACATCTAAGCTTTTGGTGAAGATATCTGCAACTTGGTCCTTTGTACCTATAAAATGAACATTAATGTCCCCACTTGCAACCTTTTCCCGTACATAATGGTAATGCACCTCAATGTGCTTGCTCCTTGCATGATACATGGGATTGTTAGCAAGATGTAGGCTTGACATGCTATCTCCATAAACTGGAATTGGCCCAAGTTGTATGCCAAAATCTTTGAAGAGCTTCTTAAGCCACATTGCTTCACATGTAGTGAGGGCTAAAGCTCTATATTCAACCTCTGATGAACTCAATGCAACTGTAGGATGCTTTTTGCTCATCCAGGAAATTGCTTTTGTACCTAGCATGAAAACATAGCCAGAAGTTGACCTTCTATCATCAACACTCCCTGCCCAATCTGCATCACTCCATGCTCTTACTTGAAGTTCTTCATCATACCTGTATAGCAACCCATGATTAACTCTACTCTTCACATACCTTAATACTCTCTTTGCATGATTGAGATGTGTATTTGTGGTTGCATGCATGAACTGAGATAGAACTCAACTATGTAGCACAAGTCAGGTCTTGTGAGTGTAGCATAGATCAATGATCCCACAATGCTCCTATATAGTGTAAGGTCTTCTAGCTTCTTACCATCTTCCTTGCTTAACTTAATATTTGAATCCATAGGTTAAGCTATTGGTTTGCAATCTGTCATGCCAAACCTAAGCAACACATCTAGAAGATACTTCTTTTGAGAGAGATAGATACATCACCATGCACCCTTTTGCATCAAATATAACCTGCATACTTCTCTCTACATGTGTCTTACAGAGATAAGGTTCTTGGAAATAGACGGAACATGATGAGGGTTTGTTCCCTTTGCCATTATTGCTCTTCCTTGAAGATGATGCCTTGCTATCTCCTTTTGAATCTGAATCTTCTTCCTTGGACTTCTTCCACTTGCTTTTTCCTCCTTTCCCCTTCTTGCCACTTTCCTTTGCCTTTGCTAGCATATAGGACCTGTGAGTGACCATCCTTCTTGGATGTGTCTCCTATGGCAACCTCGTCTTCCACTAGATGTGGGATCAACTCCTCAAGAGTTGGTAGAGGATCTCTATACAAGATGGTAGTAATGAGGGGTTTCCACTTGTCTTCCCCTCTCAACCCATTAAGAGTAATCTGCACAAGGTCTTCCTCATCTACTTTGTAGCCATCGGATGCCAATTTCTCCCTCAACTCCTTCACGTTCAAGGTGTAGTCAACAATAGATTGACCACTACCTTTCTTCAAAGAATGGAGTTCATTCTTAAGCTGCATCTTTCTGCTTCTTATGGAAGTGGCATATATCTTCTCTAAGGCCTCCCAATCATCTCTAGCATGATCAAACTCTGATATATGACCAATCATAGTGTTAGAGATTACCTGTGATATGTGGAAGATAGCTCTATTGTTCCTTTCCTCCCAATCCTTTAACATCTTCAATTCTTGATTGGTGACCTTTGGATCTTTGGGATCTGTAGGGATACTTTGATACGTCCTTAAAATAATATATTTTATGTTTTGCTTTTCGAGATGCAGAAGCGAAGTACAAGAAAAGTTACCTCGATTTCGAGTAAGCGGAGAAGCAGAAGAAGCAAGAGCAATGAAATGAAGAAAATGGGATCCAACTCATAAGTTCACGAAGGAGGCAGAATTTCCAATCTCCTAAGTCGCATAATTTCCTACTTCACCAATTTCCTAAGTTGCGCAATTTCCCATTTCACCAATTTCCTAAGTTGCATAATTTCCCATTTCACCAATTTTCTAAGTTGCCTAATTTCCCATTTCACCAATTTCCTAAGTTGCCTATTTTACCATTTCACCAATTTCCTAAGTTGCCTCTTTTCCCAGTTCACCAATTCTCTAAGTAGTCTAAATTCCTAAGTTGACCAATTTCTCAAAGTAGTCTATTTTTTTAGTTAATTTTTTTCAAGTTAGTCGACTTATCTCAAAAGTTCACCATTTTTATGAAATTAGTCTACTTACTTCAAAATTAGTCTATTTTTTAAGAAAATGGTCTACTTTTGATTTAGCCTACTTTTTCACTTGAAAAATGCGACTAAATTTCCTAGATCTGCATATGGTCTAAATTTTCAACCACTTGCATGTGGAGGACTCATGAACAAATGGACGGCGCCGAATACCAGAATTTGGAAGATAGTGAAGGCGCAAGAAAAGTGGACCAAGAAGGAAGTTTCCAAAGTACTAAAATGGTCAGTGAGCCTACCAAAGAAGAAACTAATTTTGTCCCTCTTGCTACCCTTCACTTCCAGAAAAACTATATAAGGAGACCTCTCCATCAAAGAAGAAAAAGCTCAGGGAGAGACTCAAGGAAGGAATGCATAGCTGAAGCATTGCCTTCCCTATGTGTATGTAGAGCTCTTAGCTTACCACTAGTGCTTCACTTGGTAGAAATGGAATCAGCTAGCTTGGCACTCTAAGTGAGTAGTGGGCAAGCAGTTATTGGTCATTCTTCTCTTGAGTAGCTAGTTGGAAGACTAGAGTTTTGAGAATGTATGTTTCGAGAATCGAAGTCCAGCAATTAGAGTGAAGATGTATGCTTATGTCTCCTATTGATTGCCCAAAGTTTGTATAATCCTCTTTTGAGCTATTTGAACTCATAATTTCAGCTTCTTTCTCTCATTTTACTGTGTGTCATTGTATGTGCTATTTTTTTTCCTATTGAGTCTTCAAATTGCAACCCACTATGCATATTGCACTTAAGAGGACACACATTGAGCATATAGATCAAGAAATTGATCTACAGGTGCTCATTATGGCCGCTCGGTGGGACCTTGGTTGCAATTTGAACTTTTAGAAGTTTAGTTCTTAGAAGAAAAAAGTTGATGAGGAGAGTTAGAGCAATAGTCTATGACTCATACTCGCTCCAGCCATAAGGATCTCTTAGTACCATAAAGAGTTATCGACGAAAAAGGTTACACTACCTCCCTCCTAGAGCTCCACCACTTCCATTTCCATTTCTTGACGCATCATCATCGCGAGGCATATAGGATCAGCACTCAACGCCTCCTTCAACAGACATGGAAGACAACCAAAGACCACAACCTGCGGTGATGGGGGACAATTCGATTAACTTGCTCTCTCGGATTGGTTCACCATAAACTTGTACATCCTCTTTTTGAGCCATGAGCTCCTCCAAACCTTGCCTTAACTATGTCATTCATCCGAATCTTGCTTTAGATTAGCCTTTTGTTCTCTAATGGATTTTTGCAACTTTAGATTCTCTAGTTCCTTCCACAACTCTGAGATGGAGTCTTCGTTTAGGGAGGTCAGCTCCAAAGTGGACTCTTTCTTCTTCAACCCTTGTGGCCACAAAATCGAAATCGATAAGGGTGGCGTCAGGCTGAAGAAGCTCGCGAAGCTTAACAGGGCTGTTAAGGAGTTTGGTCACTAGAGACCAGGCCGTAGACATGAGCTTTTCACCTACATGTAAAGTCGATTTCTCAAGCTTATCAAGATTCCTTTCAGCAAAGCTACTTGGTCTAAAGGCTTATGTCAACTTTTCTTTAAGGTTCTCCCAAATCTGGAAGTGATCCTCTCCACAATGGTTGTACCACTTGTCAATCAATCCCTTCTCGCATGGAGGGAAGTAGGCTCTTACAAATAGAGAGTTTCAGAATTTGATCTTTTCTCTTTGTTGAGAAAGACAACTAGAGCTGTATTGGGAGTTGATAAGGACTTGTTCTCTTCTTCAGTGAAAGTATGTTTGTTGAAACAGATCCTCTGATTGGAGTGAAATTTACGTGAGCTTTCCTTCTACAGTAGCCTTTGACAAGTGTCCTCTTTGAGCTTAACCGACCTTCCTTTTGACTTCTTGTATGTGTCATGGATAATTGTAAATGTGACGATAAAATATATAGATGATGGCCAAAGGGGCACCAAGGGTTCTAGTGAACAAGGTTGAGAAGAGTCCCCTAGCTGGTCACCACAGTTGAGAAGAGTCATCTAGCTTGTCACCTTGGATAAACTTGACAGTTGCCTAGGACGAGGGAAAATAAGGAGGGGTCACCCAACCGTGGGGCAATCGCCTAGATGTCGCCTTCCTCAAAATTGAGGTCACCCGAATGGTTGGAGTCACCTAGAAAGGCAATGAAGAAGTCACCTAGGTAACCTGGTAGTTGCCTAATGAAGAGAAGGGAGCTATCGCCCAATGTTGGGAAGGCCAATCTAGGGAAATCACTGTGTGGTGTAGTTAATGGGTTGCTAAGTTGGAAAAAATGTGAGACTCCCAAGAGCCTTGTACCAAGTTCCAACAAGCAAAATTTTCACCCGTAGATGGTGAATTAGTGAGTGGTGAGTGGGTACAGGGAATGCAAAATATACTACTCCTAGGATGCTTAGCCTAACTTATGTTACTAAGTAACAACAAGAAGCACTTAAAAGGACTAAGAAAACTCAATGATTATACACTTCAACCTTATTAGTAATTAGGGCTCTTACAACAAGCTATTTAAGCTCATTAAGTACCAGAAACAACACTCAAGGGCAACATGCCTAACAAGCACCCTAGACTCTCTCCAACCAAGGTTACTCTCTTGTCAAAACCTACTAGCAAGGGCTTCTTGCGAAGACAAGGATATGCTTATGGTTACAGTGGCCTCAGTTCCTTGATGCACTTAGAAGAGCCTTACTAGGATGCAGTGTATAGTAATATGGTTGAGGGATGATGGATGATAATGATGAAAGATCCTTTTAAACTAGATGAGACCCCTTTTATAGCTTAAGGAGCCCTATAGCTTTGGATAAGAACCAAATATTATCTCTTTCTTGAACCCTCATGCGTAGAGGAGGTGTCGTGGCCAAGGATCCAAGCCATCATCGTTGGTTATTGACAATGTGGGGTTGCCCTGCACAAACTTTCATATCCTTGGTGTACGGTGGCCAAAGGGCCCACCATAGGTCTATGACGTCACCAAGTCAGTTGAGAGGAGATTGAAAAGAGAGTAGAGTGGTGACCCAAAAGAGATGACCCAACTATAGAGATGGTCACCCAGTATAGCGTGATGAAGTGGTTGTGTTGTTGCACCAAAAGGGTGGTCACCCAATGTAGTATTGATTGGTCACTCAATGTAGCTTGACAAGGTGGTCTCCCTATTGCATCGAAGAGGTGGTGGTCCAATCTCGAGTTTGGGTGGGGGTCCAACTCAAGTGGTGGTCCAACTTAGGTGGTGGTCTAGTTGAGGTGGTGGTTCAATTGAGGTGGTGGTTTCATTGAGGTGGTGGTCCAACTCAGGTGGTGGTCCAGGTGGTGGTCCAACTCAGGTGGTGGACTAACTAAGGTAGCGGTCTAGTTGAGGCAGTGATCTAATTGAGTTGATGTTCCAACTAAGGTGGTGGTCTAGTTGAGATGATGGTTCAACTATGATGGTGGTCTCAAGATGATCTCCTAGTCTTTTGCCCAAGATGAGCATGAGGAATTCGCCCAACATGCATCTCTCTCATCCGAAAGTGGGTGGTCGCCAAGAGGTAGTCCCCCAAGATTGGGTGATCGCCCACAGACAGGTGGTTGCTGATCAATCATGCAAAGGAGCAAGGTTTGGTGGTCTCCCATGAATCCTGCAAAGACCCAAGGTTGGATGGTCCCCCATGGATCATGCTAAGACCCAAGGTTGGGTGGCCCCCAACAATATGCAAGGAGGTTGTCTCCCAATGCCGAGGTGGCCATATGCTTGGATGGTCACCCAACCTCAAGACCAATCCAATTGTGTCTCTACAAAAATATAGTATTGAGGGCAACTTGGGAGTATGCCCCTATCTTAGTGTACCCTCACTTTAGATTGACTCAGTGAAGTATCATGTGCTCACAAATCAATCTATTAGGTCATCCATCATTGGTAAAGGATACCATCTCTTGATGGTGAATTCATTGAACCCTTTGTAGTCCACATAAAAACGTATACCCATGTCTAGTTTCACAAGAACAATGGGTGTGCCTCAGAGGAATTCACTTGGCTCAATGAACCCATTGTCCAAATAGGCCTAGATGTTCTCCTCAATTTCATCCTCCTCTTTTGCATCAAGCAGAGATGAGAGACTCCCCTATTGCCACCTTCAATAGTCTACAGTGCATACATCAATGTCCCTGTCATGCCTTTCTTATGGACATCGTTTTCTCAAAACATGCTTTTGCCCCCTTATCTTCGATGCAATTCAATCTAAACAAAAGCTCATATATGCACCTTATCCTCTTTGAAGCCGGATTCACTTCAAAGTGCAATGAAAAGATTTCTCTGCACTCTCGGCATTGTTATGTGAAAACATGTGTTACACTTACCATTTTCTGCACAACTTGTTAGCCAACCCCTTTCTGCACCTTATCCTCAAGCTAGCTGATAACGGCGCAAAAACTTGTTGTAGACCTCCTAGCACAAAGCACACCTATTTCTCCTGGTGTAAATAAACTTCATTGTCAACAAAGGTATGTTTAGACTTGAAAAAGCATTTACATTTGGTAGAGATGGGATTAGAACATTCCAAGAACACCATGAAAGCTCCAAATGAAGAAATAGATGAAAGAAAAGTGTCTAAGAAGCAAGATGCATGAAATTTCACTCCCCTTGGATTCAAAAAGTGTCAATCTAAGTATGTTACCCTCAAAGTAAAGTTCATTATCAATCCAAATACGTTACTCTAAGTATGTTACCCTATTCAAAGTAAAGTTCATTATCAATCCAAATACGTTACTCTACTCAAGTGTATGAAGACATGCCTCCTAGAAGCTATGGAATTCAAAGAACAGCACTTGAGAGAGATTAGTCCACACACACACACCCAAATGACAAGAAACAAACACTTAGAGCAACATTATAATGACCTGAGGAAGCCATATTTAAGACACCCGCAACACATAATACACGTACTTACTAGCAATTGTAAAACCTAACTGAACCAAACTACATATAGGAAAAGCATCAAACACCATATATCAATGGAAAGTGAGTGTGTTTGTGTATGTGTGTGTGCGTGTGTGTGTGTGTGTGTGCACGTGCTTGCACGCATACATGTGTGTGTGTGAGTGAGTGTGTGTGTGTGTGTGTGTGTGTGTGTGTGTGTGTGTGTGCGTGCGTGCACGTGCTTGCAGGCATACATGTTTGTGCACGTTTGGAGGTTTGTGCATTTGCTTATGCACATTAGCATGTTTATATTGTAGTTCATTTTTATTCAATATCTACCTAAGTGTGTACATACCTGTATATATGTGTGGATGCATAGGTAACAACACACAACTTTTGTATAAAGGAAACATGACAGATTTATTGTTGTGCATAATTTTTTATCGATATATGTAATTTTTCGATGACTAGAAATCACACCTCTGTCTCATTGCAGTGAGTTTCGCATTCCTTATTCTTCTTAGTTCGACACTTGATCTCATGCATCTGTCGAAGGCCCTCTCATGGCCCATTTTTTCAGCTTACAGACTTTCCTGAAATTTAATATGAAATCACCACATGAACAGCACAGCTCTTTCAACTGGAGCAGTTAAATGACAAGGCATCTAAATCTCCACATCAAAATGGTCAAAACTTTAAATCTGTACTTCCTATTCCATTCATGAAAAATTACTGAGCTTGCTATTTCTGAATTTCATTAATATAATTACATGCATCACAATAGACAAAATGATACTGTTACATCAGATGAGCAATAACAAACTGCTTGTAGGAAAATCTTTTCCATCCATCATAATTCAAATACACCAAACGTTTGATATAACGTCCTTTCTGCTCAAAACCTATCCCTTATTAAGATGCAACATGTGCCCATCAAACTTTCTGCATTTTCATATTTACTTCTGCAAAAGTAAAATTTTCTATGGAATGAACTGCATTGGACCTGGCAACAAGGCATGGTGCCCCTGGGTGAACTACACCAGGGGGGATGGCTCCATGTGCAGGCCGAGCGACCCCAATTTCCTCTGGTTGGACAACTACCAAGCACACCATATAGGCAACCTCTAGCAATTTGGCGATTACACCTTGAAGATGGGAAAAATTGGCCGACCTCATGTGTGTCACTTCTGTGACTTCATATGCCTGCCACAACTAGGTGGGGTGTCACCCAGATTGGAGATCGCCAAGAGGAGATCACTTGCAAGGTCATGGCACTTGCAAGTTGCCACCTTGCCAGAGGGGATCACCAAGGTCCCCTGTGTAGGCTCCTTGTAGGCTCCATGGATTTTGTTACCTTTTCCTATCCTTAGCTTCTTGAACAAAATTTTTGTTGTCTATAAGCTGCCTACCACTATAGTCTCTTTGTCCTGGAGAGAGATGGTATCACCTCCCCAAGGAAGTGGAATGTGCACGAAACTTACCACAATATAGAAAGTGGCAAACATCCTCATTATGCAAGTGCTTAGGTTACCTTATATATTGACTATTCAAAAAATCATCTTATGTGCTCTTTGGCACTAGTGGCAGTTGCCTTATCCTTGAGAGGTGATCAGCAATAACATGTTTTCTTCCCCTCCTCTGTACAATGTCAAAACCGAATTCCTCGAACAGGAGTTACCACCTCCATACTCTAGCTAGTACATGTGGTTTGTTAAGCAAATACTATAAAGCTTAATGATCAGTTATTACCGTGAATTTCGTACCCAAAATATAGTGCCTAAACTTTGCCAAGGCAAAAACTATTGCCAACGCTTCCATTTTTCAAGTTTGTTGGCATGATGCACTAGTTGGTCCAATTTATGTATGGCGTTTGGTTGAGTGGGTAATGCTCCTACTATGGTGAGATTAGCATCTATATGCACATGCAAGGTAGTAGAACAATCAAGTGAGACGGGATGGGTGTTGATGCTAGCCTCTTGTTAAAATAGGTGAAAAATGCCTCTTCTTCTAGAGTCCATTGGAAAGGAAAACTCTTACTAGTCAACCTAGAGAGAGGATCTGCAATCTCTACATACATGCGAATAAACTTTCTGTGGTAACCAATGTGACCTAGGAAGCTTTGTATCTTTGGCACTTATAGGTCTAGGCAATCTAAGGAGAGAGAGGATCTTATCTACATATGGAGCCATGCCCTAAGAAGAGACCACATGGCCAAGGAGAGTTCCTTGTGTTACCAAGAAATGGAACTTGTTGGGATTGCGTATGAGGCCAAAATACTTGTTTTAACCATTTTAGGTTGTCTGGAACATTTTCCATTGGTGTTGGCATGATGCATGTTGCTCTTGAAAAAGTCGAGAAATCGTCCATGAAGATATAAAGAAACTTTAAGAGAAGGTTACCAAATGTAAGATATGTGAAGAGATGGATAGGTGTGTGCTTGAAGATGAAGAGGTGTTGCAAAATCCTTGATCTACACCAGCCAAATGAACTCCAGGAGTATATGGTGGGCCCCTTTAGCTTGCCAATGAATGTATTATACACCCTATGTACCTTGGAAGATCACTCTCAAAAAGATAGATCAAAACAGATAAGTTGGAGTTAGCTCAGAGGTGAAGAACTTGCTATTTTGGTTCATACACCTGTCACAAGTGGACTTTGCATAGTCTTCATTTTAAAGCTTCTTCTATGACTTTGTGGGACTCAAGCCAATACTTAGGCTTGTCATAGACCTACTCCAACAAGATACATAGTCCGATTGAAAGTAGCTTGTGTGTTGCATAGTCCAAACTCTATCTTGGTGTGGGTATGTTCCCCATAGCGTGATGAATGCCATTTTTGGTTGATCCTCAAGGCGGATGGCTAATTGATTGTAACCACTAAACCTGCCCATAAAGTTGTACAGCGTACGACCAACCACATCTTCTATGACTTGTTCAGGGAAAGGGATGGGAAATGCATTAGCTACTATTACCTTATTCATAGCGCGGAAATCCACGTAATCCCTTATTTTGTTGGATTGCTTATTTGGGGCTATTACCATCGATGACAGCCATTTCAGTGTTCCACAAGCACGATGATGCCAACTTCTTCCATCTTTTGTATCTCCTTTTTGACTCCTTCAGCATACCTTGGGCTTCATCGATAGATCTTTCCTTGGATTGGTCAATCCTTGATGAGAGGAATGGTGTGGATGCCCAAGTCTTAAGGGATTCGTGTAAGATCTTTATAACTCCATGTAAATACATCCTTGATAGTATACATAAAAGATATTACTTCTTTGAGCAAGAGTGGGTAGTCCCGTAACCATGTGCAAGAAGAAGGTCGTGAAGGTTGGTGTGTCCTCAATACTTGGAGTCTTCTCTTTCTCTTGTAATCAACAAGTTGTTATTTCTTCCATGGGAAAAATAGGAAGTGACTATCTAGTGGTCTTCAGAGAATTTGATGGTGGTTCGGTTGTCATCTGCAAGTGTCTCTCTTCCTCACCATATAGTCCTTGGCTGGCTCGTCTAAGACGACAGAGTGTATTGTGGTCTCTTCTTCTTGTGTGGCTTCTATCATGAAACAAGGAAGATTTTGCACATCATTAAGCCATTCCATTAGGCCATCCAAATCTTCACCTATCATGATGTCAACACACATGTTGTGCTCCTCAATCTTTACTACATAAGGCAGAGTGTCCTGAAAGTTGATGTTGATACTCCGGACTACTTCAAGATTGGCAAAGAAAGTAGCCCATTCACTCGTTGGATTGTTGTAGAGGTCACACAGGTAGGTGAAGGAGTATCCCAGTTAGGGGATGGAGTTGCTTAGGAAGAAGGTGAAGTCACCTCAGGCAGGGTTGGAAGTCACCTTGGTGGCCTCATGGGGTGTCGCCCAAGTTTCCACTACCAAGCTACTTGTTTTGTTTCTGTAGCGGGGTACTCTGATACACCCCTTAAAAAATGTATTTTATGTTTTGCTTTTCGAGATGCAAAAGCCAAGCACAAGAAAAGTACTTTGATTTCGAGCAAAGGGAGAAGCAAAAGAAGCAAAGAGCACTAAGATGAAGAAGAGGGGATCCCGCTCATCAATTCATGGAGGAGGCAAAATTCCCAATCTCCTAAGTTGTCTAATTTCCTACTTCACAAATTTCCTAAGTTCCTAATTTTCTACTTCACCAATTTCCTAAGTTGCCTAATTTCCCATTTCACCAATTTCATTGGTTGCCTAATTTTCCATATCACCAATTCCCTAAGTAGTCTAAATTCCTAAGTTGACCAAATTCTCAAAGTAGTTGTCTATTTTTTGTTTTAGTCGACTATTTCTCATTTTATAAGTTGTCCTTTTTTATAAGTTTAGTAGACTTATCTGAAAAGTTGACCATTTTTATGAATTTAGTCTACTTACTTCAAAAGTTGCCCATTTTTGTAAAGTAGTCTATTTTTTGTAAGCAAATGGTCTACTCTTGATTTCAGTCTACTATTTCACTTGAAAAAGTGGTTAAATTTCCGAGATATGCACATGGACTAAATTTTTAGCCACTTGCACGTGGAGGATCATGGACGATGGAAGGCGCCAAATACCAGAATTTGGAAGATAGTGATGGTGCAAGAAAAGTGGACCAAGAAGTTTCTAGAGTACCAAAATTGTCAGTGAGCCTACCAAAGAAGAAACTAATTTTGTCCCTTTTGCTACCTTTCACTTCCAGAAAAACTAAATAAGGAGACCTCTCCATCAAAGAAGGACAAGCTTAGAGAGAGAGAGAGACTAGAGGAAGGAATGCACAGCTGAAGCATTGCCTTCACTTTGTGAGTGTAGAGCTTAGCTTGCAACTAGTACTTCACTTGGTAGAATTGGAATCAGCTAGCTTGGCAATGTGAGAGACTAACCGTGGGCAAGCACTGATTGGCCATTCTTCTCTTGAGTAGCTAGTTGGAAGACTAGAGTTTCGAGAATGTATGTTTATAGATCAAAGTCCAGCAATTAGAGTGAAGGTGTATTCTTATGTCTCCTGCAGATTGCCCAAAGTTTGTATGATCATCTTTTTGAGATGTGTATACTCATAATTTCAACATCTCTCTTTCGTTTCATTGTGTGTCACTTTATGTGCTATTTTTTCATATTGAGTCTTCAAACCCAAAGTGCATATTGCACTTAAGAGGACACACTTGGGCAATCTACAAGAGACATAAGAATACACCTTCACTCTAATTGTTGGACTTCGATTCTATAAACATACATTCTCAAAACTCTAGTCTTCCAACTAGCTACTCAAGAGAAGAATGGCCAATTGCTCCTTGCCCATTGTTACTCTCTCATAGTGTCAAGCTAGTTGATTCCAATTCTACCAAGTGAAGTACTAGTGGTAAGCTAAGTTCTACACACACAGTGTGAGTGAAGAAGAGGACCACCCAAATTGGGATCTCCCAACCAACAAGGGCAACCAATATATTGGGCATGAGGCAACAAGGGGAGACTGTCTTCTACACGGGAATTAAGACAACCACATCCTTGGCTTATTGGAGCACTTGGGGCGACCACATGTTGATGGCATGGGAAATGGGGGCAACCATCAAGTAAGGTAAGTGCAGCATGATAATGACCAAGTGGGGAGAGTGGAGTTGCAAGTTGGGCGACCAATCTTCAAAGTACAAAGGGAAAGTAGGATGACCAATTGACAAACATGGGTGACCAATCACTTGCATACTTTTGCATATAGCCAGGGAGATGCAAGGCATGATAGAGGCCGACCTTGGGCTACCATACTCCCATTGGTGAGGATGAAGCACAGGTGTGCTACAGGCAGATATACAAGCTGTGCTACAAGCAGATATACAAGTTGGAGGAAAAAACCTCCAAAAGAGGGAAGAAGTATTAAGTGTGTTCACACACATCACTACCAACAATATATCAACACTCCTTGCATTCATGTGTGTTTGAAGATGCAAAATATTTAAACTAGCTTCAGATTTTGGTTTCGAAACATATCTCCATGCTGAGAGCAGTGTGGAGCAATTACTTGTCTTATTCCATAGGAAATTTTTTAACATACCTCTGATCTCCTTCCAATCTACCAATAGAAGATAATACATGATGTAGGGTTGTAAGAAGGCCTTTACAATTCGTATATGCACATGTAGCTACCATTGAGAGGAATGGCACAAATCCGTTTTAGCTTTAACTTTTTGCATTACCCCACTCCACTTTGCATTTAACTGATACATCAGCTCCCAATGTGTAGCCCAAATGTTTAAAAACATGATCCTCGTATACTTTTTTCCTAGGCCATGACAAAGAAGCAAAAGCTTGTGCCGAAACATCAACAGAGGACTTATTCATATTGATTCGCAATCCTGAAGCAGAAGAGAAACCAATACAGAAAACACACCCTTAATGTTATTGTGCAATGCATTAGCGAATATGAATGTGTCCCAAAACCCATAGCTACTTGCTGAGTTCCATAAAGTGAGATACTTTGAAAAGTGGAAGATAACATTATAGTTTCAAACAAGTAAAACATGGGAGTTGATGCAAGCACATACAACAACGGGCTAAGAGGGAAGCCTTGCCTTACTGATCTGCAAATGTGAAAAAGTTCGGACAAGAGTTCATTAATCTTAATATGTGATGCCTTGTCTTGTGCAAGGACATAAGTGAGACGTGAGAATTTCTTTCCAAAGTTCTATCTTTGAATAACTATCTCAATGAAATCCCAACAAATGCGATCAAATGCCTTTTCAAAATAAATTTGCGTACACACCAATTTGTTGATGGGAGTGAATAGCATATTCAATTACCATTTCCGTGAGAAGAGGTTATCAAAAATAAACCTACGATGGACAAAACTAATTTGGAAAGGTTGCAACATTACATGAATTGTTGGCTTTAACATGTGCAAATATTTTTGTGAACACTTTACACATAATCCTCATCATTGTGATGGGCCTCCAATCCCCAACTTGTCTAGGTCTTTGAACTTTCAGTATGAATTTGATCCAACCTAGATTGAAAGAGAAAGGCATTTTTTGGTTACTCCATATCTCATTGCAAACATCAACCATTATGTGACATAGGGAGGGCTAGAATGCCATGACAAATTCTTTTGTAAGCCCACCCAAACCAAGACCTCTCCAATTTTTCAGGGAATTAGCTTCCATTAAAACTTCCTCCTCAGTTATGTGCCTTTCCAATATGTCGACCAAGTGATTGTCAATTACTTGTAGAGTAAAATCTAACAAATCTTTTAAAGATGAAAACCAGTCCTTCTCCCTAGGTGGAGAAGAATAATTGAGTAAAGTGTTGCAAGCACACATTAGCAATGGAATTTCCATCCTCGGGCACCTGGTGATCAATCTCCATGGAAATCATGGAATTTTCAAACATTAGATGTGCCAAGGATCAAAGAAGCATTTGGAGTCAGCATGCAAATCGTTGATTTCAGTGCACCTCGCTTTGGCTTTAGCAGATATAATTGCACCATTTTCTATCACTTGCAAAGTTCTATATGCATCACATAACTTATCATATTCCAGAACCGATAATCTCAACCCAGAATCCACTTTTGTACAAAGCCGAGAAATAACATACTCAGCTTTCCCTTTAGCTTCTCTCAACACCTTACTATAGTGTTTATCACAATCCCTGATTATATTCTGCATATGTATTATGACAGACAATGTATTCCCACTTCAGGCAAGCTTAAACGGTAAGCCCGAAGGCCTGATGAAGAAGCCCTTGCATCTTTGATCTAAACATAAAGTTTTTAACCATAAATGGTTAATTCTGAGTGGAATTCTAGGGCAATGCTAAGGAATATTTGACTTCCAATCAAAGTGATGAAGAAAGATAAGAAGAGGGCTACGATCTGAAAGCAACATTGTGGCATCTACAAGAATTCTGGAACCTCATAGTGTCTCTGCAAAACTTGTCTACAATGCCAAGTATGGCCCAAAGAGAGATGGTGCTCCTGAATCATCAAAATATCAATGGGCCCAAGCATTGTTGGAGCTCCTTCCTTAATTAAGCTCCTTCATCAATTTGTAACCGCCCTTGAACACCTATATAAGGAGGGCTTGGCCACATACATCCTCGGTCTTGCCAATGCCCGTCTTGAGAGATCAAGGAATCACAATCTCCAAGTAAGTACTTTCAAAGTTCTAGTTCCAGTTCTTGTCATGTTCCTTGTTCTAGTCCCGATTAGACTAGTTCTTGGACATCTAATCTTGTCCTATTGTAATCTTGTAGTACGAGATCTTGTCAAGCTATTTCTTGTATCTGGTTCATCCCCCTCAAGGCCCAAGGGAGTTCTTGTATTTCAAATATCGTGTTTCATACCTACGGTCCCAGGTTGTGGGATCTCTTGTATTCGGTCTAGTCCAGTTATCCATACCTATCAGTCTCGGGTTGTGGGACTTCTTGTATCAGTTGCATATTCTTGTGCTATTTTCCCTACGTGGGTGATCTTGTAGTCAAAAGTATAATTCTGAAATCTTGTTTAATCTAGTATGAGGGCACAATCTAGTGCTCCCTTGATATTTTGGAAAGACTACCTCCATCAAGACAAGGCACCATGGAGATTATTCATGAACAAATTTTTCCTGCACTAAAAGTCATTGAACGAAAGGTCCAAGAGATACGAGAAAACCAAGACAATTTTCAACAGAATATTCAAGATGTAATCACAAAACTTCAAAGACAAATCAAGGAGCTTCAGATCATTGTAAATTAGTCTTCTTCAAGTACCCCCATGGCAGCTAGTATGAAGAAAAGTCCAAAAGTGAGTGTGCCCGAGAAATTTGATGGGACGAATCAAAGTTTCGAGGATTTCTGCAACAAGTGAAACTATTCATATTGTGGAGATTGTGACCACATGGTATTCAAATGTCCTAAGAAGAAGAAACAAGTTGGGTTCAAGACTTCCACAATCACCATCTCACGTCAAAAGAATCATCATCAAAGTCAAAAGCGGAATAGTATCCATCATGAGAATCATGCCCTTGATTATGTACCTAGATATACGACAAACCCATTCCCGTTTCATCATGGATATCCATCATTGTCGTGTTCGTACCACATATCAAGAACTCTACAAAGAACAAGAGCTATCAAGATTCAAGTCCTAGAAGATCTCATAGGTCTTTATGTGATTTGACTCCATGCTAAAAGGCCATTGGCACTGAATGAGTATACAAGTTGAAACGCAAGTATGCTAGAAAAGTTAATAAATATTAAGGCTAGGCTTGTTGCCAAAGGTTATGATAAAGAGAAAAGCATTGATTTTGATGAGACTTTTGTGCCCACTATTCGTATACATTCCTACTTGCTAACAGTCCAATTGAGAGAATCTTATATGTTAAACGTATGATGTACTTCTAATTATTGTTGTATATGTTGATGATATGATGCTCTCATTGGTCCTAACTAAAAGCACATTACTTAATTTAAGGTTAATTTGCATGCTTCTTTTGAGATATCAAATTTGGAGCATTTGCATCTTTATTTGGACATTCAGCTTATGCAAGTTGATGGGGAATAGCTTTGTATCAAACAAAATACATTTACATATTATTTCAACATTTTGGCCTTGAAGAATGCAAACCTATTTAAACTCCCATGGAGACAGGTTTACGGTGAGTCCTCGCGACACAAGAGATGCATTTCATGTTGTTCTCTATCAGAAAGATGTTGGATCTTTGATTTACATATGCATAACTCGGCCTTATATTCAGTTTGTTGTCTCATAAATGAGCATGTAAATGCATTGCCAAGTTGTCCAGCATTGGAAGGGCACATCTTTGGCTACTTAAGTGATACTCGACTACTTGGATTGCTTTATCCCAAAAGGGGGGGGGGGGGAGGAGGGTTCATTATCGCAAGATTTACATGCTTTTTTTGACTCACATTGGGCTGGTTGTTATGACACCCATGTGTTCATATGTGGTTTTTGCTTCATGCTTGGTAGCTCATGCATGTCTTGGTTGAGCAAGAAATGGCCACTATGGCCACTAATTGTGAGGTGGTTAAGCGCATCTTTCGCTACTTAAGTGGCACTCGACTACTTGGGTTGTTTTATCCCAAGAGGGGATCATTAACGCAAGATTTACCTGCTCTTTTTGACACACATTATGATTGTTGTTATGACACTTGTGTGTCCACTAGTGGTTTTTTCTTCATGCTTACTAGCTCATGCACATCCTGGTTGAGCAAGAATCAGCATAGTGTGGCCACTTCTAATTGTGAGATTGAGTATAGGAAAGCTTTCACAGCGATTGTTGAATATGTGTGGTTGTGGCTCGGATGCTTTTTGGCTGATTTGCATGTTGGTCAGTCTTCTTCCACCACCACCATCTTTACGGACCGTAAGAGAGCATTGCATGTTGCAAGGAATCCCCTGTTCCATTCTCGCACAAAGCACATTGAGATGCACTATCATTATGCCACGGAGAGACTCTCCTTGCTAGAGATATCAATTTGGCTTATGTGCCCACACAAGATAATGTTGCACACTTTTGCACAAAGGCTATGCTTAGGGAGAAGTTTTTAGCTTTTTGCAAAGCTTTGGGCTTACTTCCTTTTGTGAATTGATTTCTTTCCACATTGCTTGGCACTTCTTTTTACATGAGTGCAAGCTCCTTGTTCGTTGAATCACTCCCCGACGGGATTTGTTAATTTATTTCGGTGGTGATGTGCATGGACATACTTAGGACCACCGAGACACTTTTCCTATTTAAGAGGTTTTTTTCCCAACTTGTATATACACCTATAACCCTTACAGGTCATTGATCTTTGTACATTCACTAGGTAGTACATTTTAGTATTGTGTTGTTCTCCAAGCTTCTACTTCTTCCATGTGTTGTTCGTGTGCTTCCCAAAATGTCGAACTCCAACAAGGAGAGCATCTTTTATCATGCACATCTTTTCTTATGTGCATCTATTCTCACATGCCTCCTCTTTGGATCAATATTTTCTGGAAACTCATAGAAAAAGGGGCGGTATATTTTAAAGGACTATGGTAATAAGGCAATTGGAACAATTTTTTTTCCCATGCACCACTTCCTTCCTCATTCTCCCTCAAGTTTATGATTGCAAAGTTTCAAAGGGTGGCAGCATTACTGAAATGGGATGGCAGACAAAGATATGTGGGTGATGTTTTCGGCTTGCTGTCACCATACTGATCTTCCCTTCTTAACCCACAGTTATCGCACTTATTAGGAGCAACAATAAGGTATTTTAACAATAAGGGAATTAATACGATCTCCAAATGCTTTGATGCTTTGGGGGATTTTCTACCCTGTTTCTGCAATTAGAAGAAGAATTGGGGTGGATGCAGCATATAGAAGTAAGTGGCTTCAGCTCATATTATTCCTATGACAAAATCATATGCCGCTTGCAATAGTTGCA
>MU260908.1:50000-52500 GCA_020310875.1 Ceratopteris richardii | reverse complement strand
ATAAATGTAGCAGATAAAAAAAATCTGATTCATACACAGAAGCTCTCTCTCTCTCACTCACACACACCGACAGATATATACATTCATTCTTCGTAACTGCGTGGTCTATCCGAACGGCTGAACATGAAACATGTCATACGGTAATTGATTGTGTCTGTATGTCGATCGAGATGGAGAGAAAAAGAGAGAGAGTGAATGCGATGGCACCTTCCCTCTGAATGCGCTTTCGCGTACCAGGGAGAAGTTTCCAGTTTTGATCCTTGAAAACGAAAGCTTTTGGTACTTAATAAACGAAAGCTTGAAAATAGGAGTCGACGCTGGTCGCGAGCAAATCGCGAAATAAAGGATTCCACCCTGCAGGCACTGTTTAGGGAGCCGGACCTCTTTTCTTTGATGTTCCATCTTTGATCTAGTCTCCTTATAAGCTTAAAATCTTGAAAGAAACACCCAGTTCGACTCCCTTTATTTCTGATTCTTGGGGGGCTCAAGCGACACAGTTCCTCGTTATGTGTGTAGCTTGATTGGTTGAGTACTTTGCCTTCATTAGGTGAAGTAAGGGTTCAATGCCTATTGATGGCATTGGTTAGACATGTATTGATTTCTCATTGTATGGTTTGTCATTTTTTATGATTCCACTTGTAATCATTAGTTATCTAAGTTAATTGAGTTCCCTCAAAAGGAATTTAATCAATTGCAACTTTACTGTGAGCACTGAGCAAAAGAACCAACAGGTGTCTAAACCAAATAGCAAGTTTTGTGAGACTAGCTATTTGTGAAGTAGTCTGTTTTGATTCAATTGTTTGAAGGATCAACTCCAAAGTACATAAGCACTTTCTTGGTGTGCTTTTCAAGCTAAAAGGGCCTACAACATAACTCTGAAGTTTGATAGGGCAGGTACAAAGCAGGTTTTGGCAGTACCACCTCACTTCCTTGAGGTATCCATGCATCTCTTCCAACAATCCATGGGAGTTATAGTCTTGTCCAAGTTCATTCTAAACAAACAACATAATTGATAAGTCATTTGAATGCAAAATGCAATACCTAACTAAAAATACTCCTAGTCAATGATTTGTTCATGCAAATCATGAATTAAAAAGATGTATTCTAAATCCTCTCTCAATCCCACATATCCACAAAAGACAAACCTCACTCAATCCCCATGTGCTATACAAATTTACATGATAAGTATACAAGTTATGGCAAACCCTAAAATAATACATCCGGTGATAACCACCATGAATAAGCTATACAAGCTTTATACATTTCCAAAAATGATTATAAATGAGCCTATACTAACTAAAAGTCTAGTACAAGATAAATCCAAGTGATTTTCCCTAAAAATTTACAATTTAAGGTCTTTGATGACTTTGCCTACTTTTTACGTCCAAAAAGTGTATTACATGCAAAAAGACCAGAAAATAAAAAGCACCTAAAAAATCTCCAAAAATAATTACTTTTAGTGTCCAAATATTTTTTTAAGTTATCCTTTACCTCCTAGTGGAATGTAGTCAATCGGATCTAAAAATATGCTTTTATGGCCAAATCTCTGCAAACCTATACATATGTGTAGAAGGTCTTGGGAGTAATACATAGCTCCCAAGAACCACTGAGTAGACTAGCCAAATGAGGTCCAAATTAGATGAAATTTGGCTCATTTGAAATCTTTCCTAAGCACCTATTAATTTTAAGTAAAGTCATTGCAAGATCGTTCTCCATATGAGAGAAAAACACAAAATAGTGTCTCCAATACTTGCACATTTTGCATGACTTAGAAACTAGACCAAAGGATATATTCCATTTGTGGACTCCCCAAATTAAAATCTGGTTCAGTTAAAATTTGGTGAGAAATAAGATGCAATAGCTGGCAAACATGTCCAAAAGGATTTATACTAATTACAACAGAACTCTATGCACTTCTCTAGCGAGTCCTCACTAGAGGTACCAAAGAACTCAAATAGACATTATGACCCCTAAAAGGTATCCAAATCGTATGAAACTTATGTATGTGCTTCGTAACACTACACCCCAACATATATAAAAAATTCATATGATTTGGACAATGTAATAAAGAGAAACACCCAAGTTTCTGTACACCTGCAACAAATTGCAAGAGAAAATTCCTTGCACACTGACCATAGAGATGCTTAGTTTTCTCTTTATTCAAGATTTCAAATTTAATTAAATTTGAGAAAAAACTTCTACGCTATGTAAATCTTTCAAACCCAACAAAAATCTCAGCAATTGGACACTCTTATGAGGAGATATGTCTCTGCAAACATAATCGTGTACACCTTCCAGAGGGTAACTTTTGTTACAATAGGTTTGAACCTTTTGAACCATTTGGCCTATCAAACAAACTTAAAAAGATATGATAATTGGTGAGCATGTTAAAATTCAATTATCCACCACCATAAAAATTTTCATGCTAATTGGATCTTTCTACTTAAATATATGAAGACAACAACATGCAGTAGTACCCTTTCATGTTACAAAAAATAAT
>MU260908.1:40000-42500 GCA_020310875.1 Ceratopteris richardii | reverse complement strand
CACTAGCAAGCTACTATCTGCCTTTGATGCTTGAAAACCACATTCATTCAAGAACTTGACCAATCTGTAATTCCAAGCTCTTGGGGCTTGCTTCAACCCATATAAAGCTCTTTTGAGCTTACACACATAATCTGATCCAATTGATTCCATGAAGCCTTCTGGTTGCTCCATATATACTTCATCTGCAATGTAACCATTTAGAAAAGCATTTTTCACATCCAATTGTGACAATTTCCATCCTTTGCAAGCAGCAATAGCAATCAATGTCCTAATTGTAGACATCTTAGCAACAGGACTAAAGGTTTCATCATAATCTACCCCATAAGTTTGGGCATAACCTTTGACCACAAGTCTAGCCTTATATCTAGACACCTTACCATCTGCAAACCTCTTTGTTTTATATACCCACTTGCATCCAATGACCTTCTGATTCTTTGGTCTTGGTACTAGTTCCCAAGTTTCATTGTCAAGTAGAGCATCATACTCTTCTTGCATTGCCTTCTCCCAATTCTGTTTACCTTTGGCTTCTTCATAAGTGGTTGGATCTTCTTCTGTTTTAACAATGTAGGCATAATCTTTTGTTGTTAGGAAAGATGTATCATAACTATACCTTATAGGTTCTTTCCTTTCCCTTGTAGATCTCCTGATTTCTGCACTTCTTGAAGTTTCAGCCTCATTTGATTCTGGATCAAATCTTGACCCTTCTTCTACATAATCCTGCACTCTACATCTAGAGTCAACTTCATCAACAATTTCTTCACATACTTTTACCTTTGCCTTTCCTTTCCTTTGTATTTCTTCAACACCTGTATACTCATTTGGTGATCCTGTATACCACATGTTTTGCTCATCAAATGTTACATCTTTAGTAACAAGAAATTGCTTTGTGGATGGACTCCACAATCTGTAACCCATCTGTCTATCATCATATCCAATAAACACATACTTCTCTGCTTTTGGTTCTAGCTTATGTCTTAATTGTGAAGGAACATAAGCATATGCAATACATCCAAATACTTTACAATGATCAAGACTAGGCTTCTTACCCCACCATGCTTCATAAGGGGTTCCTCCATCCAAAGCTTTGCAAGGCAACCTATTCACAAGGTATGTTGCAGTGTTAATGGCTTCTGCCCATAAGTAATTTGGACAATTCTTTTCCTTCATCATGGCTCTTGCAAACTCTACAAGAGTCCTATTCCTCCTTTCTGCTACTCCATTCTGTTGAGGGGAGTACCTGCAAGTTACTTCTCTTTTGATACCTGCATTCCACAAATAATCATCAAACTCTTTTGAGAAATACTCTCCCCCTCCATCTGATCTTAACCTCTTTAGCTTTTGTCCTGTGATCCTTTCTGCATAGACATGAAAATGTTTGAATGTCTTGAAAACTTCTGATTTATCCTTGATTACATACAAAGTAATCCACCTGGTTGCATCATCAACAAACAACACATAATATCTGGATCCATTTATGCTATAGTCCCTTGAGGGACCCCATACATCTGTATGAACCAATTCAAGCATATTTGAATACTTGTACCCTGATTTGTTGTAAGAACTCTTATGTGCTTTACCTAATTGACAAGCTTCACACTTGTACACCATATGTTGCCCTTCAATGTTTGGCAATCCAAGCACCACCTGATTCTTTGACATCTCCTTTATAGCTTTCTCATTGAAATGACCTAGCCTTTTATGCCATAGGTCTAATTCAGATACTTTTTGACCTCCATAGGTAAACAATGCATGTCCCACATTACCTTGGACTTTGAGAGTGAACAATCTTCCTTCCTTTTTACCTGCAATTATGGTTCTATATCCCTGATTTGGATCTTGTACATAAACACCATCATTTGTGAATCTTACCTCATATCCTTTCTCCACAATTTGCCCTACACTTATCAAATTTTTAGGAATAGTAGGAACATAAAGTACCTTACTCAGAAGTGTACTTCCACTCTTTGTCTTCACTGATCCAATGCTCTCCACTTTATGTTTGGTATTGTCACCTGTTTGAACTGTATGTCCATTCACCCTTGCTTCCATATCAGTCATCAAAGATAGATTCCCACTCAGATGGTTGCTGCACCCTGAGTCAATATAAAACACTCTTTGATCTTCTCCCATTGATTCATGAGTTGCATTCAAGATAAGAGTCATATCATCCTTCTAATCTGATGCATAATTGTAATAATTATTGTTGTAGGACTGAGATTGGAAGTTTCTTCCACCTCCTCTACCATATGATGTCCTACCACCTCTTCCTCTGAAGTTGCCTCTTTGGTTTCTGCCTCCTCTACCTCTTTGACTATAATTCTGATTATTGCTTCCACCATTTTGATTGTTATACCAACAATCATTTGCCAAATGATTTGTTCTGCCACAAATCCAACAAGCTTTAGCATTATCTTTGTTCTTACCTCCTCTTCCTTTACCTCTGAAATTTGTCTTCCCTTTTGTGAAGTTAGCTTGATTTGAATTCCCTTCATCATCATTT
>MU260908.1:12500-32500 GCA_020310875.1 Ceratopteris richardii | reverse complement strand
TCTCACAAAATGTTTTCAAAGAGAAATTCAGTAGTAGTTTGTGCATCATTCCTTCTTGTTGCTCTAGCTTCTACCCACTTAGTTAAGTAGTCAATTACCACAATGATATAATCAGCATGAGTATTGCTAAGGAGGTGATATATTGGTTCCAATGAAATCTATTTCCAACTTTGAAAAAGCTCTAAAACACATGATTGGTCTAAGAGGCATCTCATTTCTCCTTATAGGGCTTTTGGTTCTTTGGCATATCTCATATTGTTTCACAAAAAATTCTGCATCTTGTTGCAAAGTAGGCCACCAAAATCTAACATAAATTATTAATTTAGCAATTCTTCTAGGTAAAAAATGTCTTGATGTTGCTCCAACATGTGCTAATTGAAGAGTTTTGACATATTCATCTTCATGAATGCATATTATTAAATATCCATCTTTTCCTCTTTATATAATTGTTTCCCTATCAATGAATAATCTTCACATTCCAACCTCATCAATTGATAATAGAAATTATTTTTCTCTCTATCTCTAGTCAATTTAAAAAATTTAACTATTTCATCACTCCATGATGGATTCATTTGAATTATGAGCAAAGTGGCATGTCCTACAACTTGTTGTTCTTCACAAGTCTAGGAAGTCTCAACAAAATAATGTACCTCTTTCTTCTGATCCGACCAATATCCCCCTAATCTATGCAAAATTTATTAGGCTTTGAGATTTAGATGCATGGATTACACTTTGTGCGTAATGTGCCTCCTTCAAATAATTACCATGTTCTTCTTCCAATATACAATTGGGCAAAACTCCCATTTGATGAAGGTAGTACAAATATCCACATAGTAAAATATAATTTTTGCATTGAATTATCTCTTTCTTCATATCTTGTTTCCTAAATTTAGGTCTAAAACTCAATATTGAAGTTATATCATTGGCCCATCTAGGAATTATTTCAACTTTAAAAGGATAAGTATTAGTTAATTAATCATCCAGTAAAATGCTTGATTAAGCTGCTTGCTTGCATAAGAAATTGGAAAATCCAATTTTTTATCCTCTATTGGCTGAGCTAAGATGCATCCTAATGCAAAATTTGAAGCATCTACATGAACATGAAAAATCTTTTCCCAATTCGGAGGCTTCAATATTGATTTTGAACTTAACAATGCTTTTAGCTCCTTAAAGGCTTCCTCACACTCATCAATCCACTCAAATTTTGTGATTAAGGCATATAATGGCTTAGCAATTATGGCATAATTATGGAAAAATCTTCTATAATAACCACAATGTCCCATAAATGCTTGTAGTTCTTTGACAGTTGTACGTCTTGGCATTTTAGCAATAACTCTTGTTTTTTCTTATTTGTGGAGATACCATTCTTGGACACTATGTGGCCTAATATTCTTCCTTGTCTTACAAAAAATATACACTTCCCAGGGTTGAGAAAAACCTGATAGATTTTGCATTTTTGAAAAATATGTATGAGATCCACCAAGTGAGTTGGTCTAGTTGATGAAAAGGCACACAAGTTATCAACATACACTTCCATTGTTTTTCTCAAAAATTCTTTGAATAACTGATAGATCAACCTTTGAAAAGTGGTGGATGCATTGGTTAAGCCAAATGGCATAACCCTAAATGCAAAGACTCCTCATTCTATTGTAAAAGCAATTTTATGTTGGTCTTCAGGGGCTTTGGCAACTTGATTATATCTAGAGAAACTATCAAGAAAAATATCTACTTCTTTTCCTGCTACTCTCTCAAGCAAATGTTCACTAATTGGTAATGGATATTTATCCCTTATATTGGTAGTTTTGAGTTGCTTGAGGTTTATACAAACCCTAAGTTTCCCCTTTTTATGTGGTACTACCACTATAGGTGATATCCATTCTGTGTGTTCAATTTCATAAATGAATCCTACTCACAAGAATTTGTCGATATCTTCCTTGATTTTAGCAGCATATACATCATTGTATGTGTAATGTATTTGTTTTGTTGGCTTAGAGTTGGGAGCTATGGGAATTCTATGAACACATATAGTTGGATCTACTCCTTTGAGATCTTTGTAATTCCAAGCAAAGACTTCTCTTTAATGCCACTAAAGCTTCTGGCTCATGTTCTTGAACATCACTTGCCATGATTATTCTTCTTTCTTCACCTTATTCCATAGTGACCAAGAATTGTTTGACTTGTCCCTTGTTGTCATAAGATTGATCTCATTTTGGTTCCCTTTGAGGTTTCTCAAAAATCACTTTTATCTCCTCCACCTCCTATCTCTTAAAGTGGTCTGATACATCTATTTGGTTGTCCTTATTTTCTTCATTCTTTCCTTTGTTTCGTGATTTAGATCCTTGATTTTCTGGTTGATATGATTCTATTTTATTTTCTCTTGAAGGTTGCATAGTTTTAATCATGTTGAAGGGCAGTAGGTCATATCCTTCTGAATCACACATCTTTACTGAAGTTTGTTCACTTGTAGCTACTTCTAAAGTTGCCAGTATCCGATCCCCATCATATGATTCAAAATCTTTTTCATCAAAATATTTGGGATATAGGTTGGGTCTCCAACTATTCTCTCCAATTTACATTTTTCCTTGATCAACGTATACATTCCTCCATTTTTGGTTTACACAACCACATTTGAGCTGAATCATCAAACTCTAAATCCCCAATCGAGCTTGATGCTAATGAAGTGTTTCTTGTTTGATGTACTCTTTTCCAATCCCTTGGTGGTATATCATGTTGTGTGTTATTTCTCAAGTTTACCTTGGTGATGTTATTTTCATGTTGAAGGTATAAGAAATCACTTCCCCAAGCTTAAACCACTTTAAGCTATCTTAGAAATGGACTTTCAAGTATGATGTCATACGTGTTTAATTCTAAAAATTGCACTATAGCCAATCTATGCTTGAAGTTGACTCCAAAAGTTCTGAGGTCAATTTGTTCCAATAACCCTCTTGGATATTCCATATATCAATTTGCTAATTGGAGTTTTAATTTGGTTGTTTTTTATTTAGGTTTATCCCATTTTTCCGATACTTCTCTTGTGATAATAGCTACTTCAACTCCACTATCCAAGATATCTTGCGCTTGATATCCTTGAAATTCCAAAGTTAGGGATGTATTGCCTTCTTCACCTTCACAACATCCTCCGATTTTATCCAAACGTACTTTCATTTGCATTGTCTTCTCTTTCCCTGACTCATGTCCTTCTTGCTTTATTGATGAATCAAGACACCACCTTCTCAATTTAGGATTTTTTTACTAAATCTTTCCAATAAATTTTGTATGTAATTTTCATGCTTTTCAATGCATCCAACTCATCACTCTTTGGCATTTGATCATGCAACTTCATCTTGTTGTAACTCACACTCTTATTATCCTTTGCTTCATCATGCAAAACATTTTCTCCCACTTGTATTATTGGTGGTATTACTATGTTATATTCTTTAGCTTTCATTTCTTTCGGTTCTTGCCATAAAACTTGGTCCATATATATTTTTTAGTTTGATCATATGATATCCTTGTTTCTCTCAATACTTGATCCTTTTCCATGATCTCTTGTGGAGTTTCAATCATTTTTTTGCACGATATGAATCTTCTTCTCTCCTCTTCAGATATGGGATATTCATTTTCTTGTTTCTTCATAGTTGTTCCTTCTTTCAATCTTGCTTGATATTGTTTTAATAATGTTTTCATTTGTTTGTTCAATGGTTCTGCCAAAACAGACCCTTCTTTCCTTTGTTTCTCTTTTTCATCCTTTTGTTCTTGTTCTTGAATCAATTGTTGCATTTTAGCTTGCAATTTTTTGTACTATTGAAAACCATACATTTTTCGACTTTTGACACTTGAATCATTGGGAAGTTATACATTGAGCTTACCTCTTGCGCTTAGGAATGTAGGAGTTGCAATATGGGCACTTTCTTGCTTGCTATTCAGCTTTGTAGTAAGTCGTGATTCTCTGGTCTCTCTCCCTCTCACACTCACTCACAATGACTAAGTCCTTGTTGAATTTTCTTTTATAATTTTTGATGGCAAGAAAGTTGCGTTTTTCTCAAACTCTCCACTTCACAAATTCGTGATCTTCTAGCAATTTTCCTTGCAAAAAGTCACGATTTTCTCCTCAAATCCCCAAAAAATCACAATTTTTTCAATTATTCCTCAACCAAGAAGTTGCGATCCTCTAGTGGTTTCTTAGTAAAAAAGTTGCGATTTTCTATTGATTTTTGTCTGAAAAAAATGCGATTTTTTGACTTTGATCCTCTTCGATTTTTCTGCAATTCCTTGTCATTTTTGCACCAAATTCTTGCTTTTGGAGTGCAAATGTAAATTTTCTTCTCTCTTATCTTGTTTTTTTGCACCTTGCACTCAAATTTTCCTTGCTCTTTTTAACTTTTTGAAAATCACGATTTTCTCAAAACTCACAAAGACCAAAAAGTCACAATTTTCTAAGAAATTTTCAAGAGTTTCTTATCATTTTGTTCTCATTTCCTAGCTTCTCCATGAACTATTTCTCTCTTTATGTATGATTTTCAAGCTTTTATAGTGTTTTTAGTCTTTTTCATATCTTTTTAGAAAAACTGAAGTTAACAAAGTACAAAATTCAAGAACAAATATTTGAACTCTCCACACCAATTTTAGAGATGATTCTTCCTCCTACACATCATCATTTTTATATTTTGAACTTTTCTGTATCCAATCCTCCTACAAGATGTACAAAGAAAATGCAAAACTTCAAACAATAAAGCAAAGGACCATCACTTTGAGTACTCAAGTTACTTAGATGACCATCCTTTCTCCTCAATTGATTGAACCTTCACAAAGGACTTATAGTCTTGTCTTTCTACTTATTTTTGAAAAGAAAATACCTGGCATGTCTTCCTTTCACTTTGATTTCCACAGCAATGATACTCTCATTGTGATATGTAAAATGAAGTTTAGTTGTGACTTTGGCACCACACCACCAATCTAGGTTACTCATCCCCAACAATGGCACCAAAAAAGATGTTTCACCACTCCATTAATAGAACATCTGTCTCATTATAGCAATAGTGACTTGATTGAACTTCTAAAGGAAAGGGAAACCTTTTCAAATTGTCAATCCAAAGATGAGTTGACCCGATTGTTGCTTAAAGACTAATGCAATAAACTAAAAATCAATCATTCACAAAAGATATAAGCCAAACTTGACATCAGATCCTCAATGATTTGATAAAAGGTATGATTAGTAAAAAAAACGTGATTCTTTGAAAACACAACTTTTTGAGAAAATATAGCTAGAAACTTCAAATGCTCACAATTCCATGAATATAGCACCAAATTGAGTGATTCAAGTGCTTAATCCATGGTATTTTTCATGTAGAATCCAATTATGACATTAAAAAGTACCTATCTTGAGTAAAAACCAATGATGAAGCCACTTAAAAATAGATGGATTTCTTCGATCCAAGAAAAGATATCCATTGAGATCATTAAAATCAATAAGGATCTCACAAAAGAGTCTTAACTCATTCTACAACTCAATGATGAACCAAACAACACACTACAAGTCACACAAGACATCACACAAAAGCATCACAGTGAAGAAGGAAATGACAACCAAAGGAGGGGCTCTCTATTCTCAATGAAGAAAGATTACAAATGACATTGTGTCCCCTCATTCTTCTTTACATTAACTTATATACTACAATGAATTACTTTTGCAACTTCTAGACTCTTAAACTACCATCTCTGGTTATCAGATGACCTTCTTACTTTGTACATAGCTCTATAACAACTCAAGGAAGAGTATTCCCGAGTTTTAAAAAAATTAGAGCTTTCTAACTTCTACCTTTTGGCTACTTACAAAGAAAAAGTATTCATATACAACTGTTGAGAAAGTCTTCCTTCAACGGCTAGGAATGCCTCTTCTATCTCCTGCTCTTTTTTCTTATAGAGAGAAAGAAACCTTTGAACACCATCTTCAGGATCACCTCAAAATTATGGAAATTTGATGTTCATTGATGATGAGAGTGCCAAAAGTTTCTTTGTCATTCTTTCTAGGTGAGACATCTCAAAATGTTTTAATAGTGACTCCTTGTTGAGAATAGTTTGTGTCTTCTTTTATAGTAGCAAGGTTCCTCCATGCTCTTGGCAAGCTCATTTCTAATCCATGTGAGTTTACCCATTTCTCGGTCTAATCACTTTGAGTCTCTCACACTCTTTCTTTTGTGAGTACACTCTTCTTTTCATTTTGCTTCCATGTGTGTACTCTCTACATGTATGTATATGTATGTATGTATGTATGCATGTATGCATGCTTGTATGTATGTATGTATGCATGCATGTATGCATGTATGTATGTATGTATGTATGTATGTATGTATGTATGTATGCATGTATGCATGTATGTATGTATGTAAGTATGTATGTATGTATGTATGTATGTATGTATGTATGTATGTATGTATGTTTGTATGTATGTATGTATGTATGTATGTATGTATGTGTGTATGTTTGTAAGGATGTATGTATGTATGTATGTTGTATGTATGTATGTATGTATGTATGTATGTATGTATGTATGTATGTATGTATGTATGTATGTATGAACGTATCTATTTATTCATGTACGAAGGTTTTGGTAAAATAAATTTATGGCACATGCAAAAAATAGGCGGCCAATTATTTAATAGAATTGGAACGAGAAATTTAATTGATTTTATGCTCCCCAATTCCTTTTGCAACTTAGCATCTCAGCGCAACTCTTAAACATTAATTAAAAATCAATTCCACAATACATCATTCATAGGTTATTTGCAATGAAACACATAAGCATAAGATCATCTTCCTTTGACAATCTTGTATGTGGCACAAATTATCATACATATGAAACCAGCACACGATATACATCTAATAGGTTGTTTTGGCTTTCTTCAAATAGAGCATGCTTCATACGAATAGTGAATTGTACTTCATGATATATTCTCAAAAAAAAAAATCATATAGTTGGTTTACTAACTCACTTCACATATACAATCCAACCATCCATTCATATATTTCCTGCATATGACCGAGGTCCAAAACCCATTAACCGCACTTCATATATACAAACCAACCATCGGTTCACATGTTTCCTCTGTATGACAAAGACTCAGTAACTCACTTCACAAAAGAAACGAGCCATTGGTTCTTATATTTGGTGCATATGATCAACTCCTATTTCATTAAATAAAGACAATTTGCAATCCTCCAATTAGCCACATTAATTCTCGACCAAGTACATGCATCACATAGATATGTGTCATAGTAGTTTACCTGGCATGGATTTTGTCTTCACATAGACATATCCAAACACAAACATTTCTCAATATACTTCAATACCATAATTCTATCAACACATCAGAATGACATCATATGTATAACATATAATTTTCATATACCAAAACATTCCATCATGGAAAAGCCTTGTAGATATTTTTAGTACATACATTTTCGTGTATCCAACGTGGTAGCCTGCACATATTTCATTCTTGCATGTGTTTACGCTCACCTTACAAAGAAACCTTTCACCAATACCACACTTTATTCAAAGTATGTGCAGCTTGTATATATATTTATATACTACATTTGTAGCACACATTCATGTTTATCTCGTGACAATCATCTGAATATAAGATGCCAACAATTTCAACATGTAGTATACATCTGAACGACTTTTTATATCATGGCAGTTTAGCACAAGCACTCATACATGCTTGGAACCCAAAAAGACTTATTGTACGTTCTCTTCTCTTGTTGTTTATTTTTTTCTGTCATCATAATATACCTGAAAATATATATTTCCAAATATGCAACTTGCCTTCACATATTTCACTTCATGTAATCACATCAAGGCAATTCTTTTCCATCCAAACAACATACATATAGACTTGCGGCAGATTCTTCAACAATTATAGAGAGAGAAAGTATAACAATACACAAAACAATACACAAAACCTGTAGCAATATACAAAAATGGTGCAGTCTCTTGGCGACATCTTCAAAATATCGTCCTAAGAGGAGTTATGGGGAGACATGGAGCCACATACCCTCATAGGCAATGGCTCCTTATATATGCGAATGTCTCTCGGTAGTTCTTCTAATTTGTACTTCGGTGATTTCCCTTCATGCATGTGAAATCTAAGGAGATAATGGATACGTGATTCTTATGTGATTTACGTGAAAGGGAAACTAGGAAGGTCACTTCTATCTTTTATTGATGTACCATTTAAGGAAGAGAGCTAAGGGCATGTTCATATGCATTTAGAAAAACAAAGCTAATAATCAAAGAGAGAATTCCTTTGAGAAAGTGGAAGATGGGAGATGAAAAATGAACTCATATGAAAACTTCCATTGAAGCTTGCTACATTCTCAACACCCCCCCTCAAGCTTCAATGGGAAATCCAAGGGATGTACCATACAAAATTTTCTTTGAGCATAGTAATGAATGCTCGAGATCCTTAGTGTAATATCTATGTCTTCAAGATTTGTTGTTGATACTCCATGCTTCTTCTCATAAAGAAATGACTTGGATTATATGTCAATCCAAGATACCACTTTGACTTATTTGAAGATATCTTGGTAGTTGATCTTCAACATGAGTAAGTGCTCAACAACTGAGTTGTCCATCCACTTGATTTTAAAAATATGAGAAAGTGAAACAAGTTTTTCCTCTTTACCTCCACTCCAAGGTTGATAGTGTTACCTTTTGATATTTGGTTCTCTTGGACTTTTAACTCCATGAATGCTCTTCCATTGCCTTGACTCTTAAAGTCTTCATAAATCTTCTCTCCAATTGTTTTTTCTTTTAAATTAAAGGAAGTTCAGCCTTGGGCTACTTCCCCGAACTTTAATTAAAACAGAAGAAAAAGTTGCAAGTGAATGGGACTAGTGCCCATGGGACCCCCCGAATCCCACAAAGCAGGAGCAGAGTTTATGGCTCTAGAGCATGTTACAAAGGAGGTTAATGACCCTCTCATCCCCCTCATGTAGGGCCAGTTTGGTCTAATCTTGTTGTTATCAATGAGAAACACTTTATGATGCCAAAATGATGGGGATCTCTTGCAGTTGGCGATTCTTTTCCCCAAGAGGAACAAAGACTTCTTGATCAACCACTCCTTAGGACGGTGGCCAAAGTTGTATGCACATCGGTCCCTCCAAATCTTCCAGAGGGTTTCCCCTCTTATAGTGTTCCACAGAGCCGCAAAGAAGCCAATCACTTCTCCCAAAATTGCTTACTTCCAGGTGCTTTGTTCTTGCAGCCTCAAGATACTCCCAAGGGTCTGCGAGAGGTGGAGAGACTTGGGGCACGCGAAGAAGATGTGACCAAGATCCTCAATGTTACAATGGCAGCAAGCGCCACGATGGAGCCCCACAAGCTTTGTTAGCCTTTAGATTGGTCCAGATACCACAGTGGACAATTTGCCACATGAGAATTGACCTTTTGATCTCGATGAGGGGATGCCAGATAGACATGAACTTCAAATCCCATTGCAGCCTAATCCAAGTCCGACACCACTTCTTGTTAAGTGTGATATGGTAGTCTGTGTTAATCTTGATCCTAGGAATTTTGGACAGGCAATTGCCATTGTTCCATATAACACCCTCTTGGCACAGAGGATCCCACCCAAGGAGGATCCAGGTTTTTGATCAATCCCAGGCGGTGCATCTACTTTGGAGGAGAGTATAATCTTCATAGTTCCCTCTTATTTCAGGGTCTATGTCCTCAAAGCTGATCCATTGGCCAGATTCTTGTTTCCAGAGGTGTTTCCAATATTTGAAACCCTTGTTCCAGAGCCTCTTAGCATTCTGAAGGTTCCAAGAAGCCACGCCCCTGATGCCCATGATTGAAAACCAGATTGAGTCATTTTGTCTAATATTTGTCGCCCATTTCCAATCTTCTCTAATTATGATAAATTGTTTGAACTTGTTCCAACTCTTCCACATGGATCACACAAGATTTGAGCCTTTAGGGGAAACACAAATCGATGAGAATCTTAGGTTAAGGAGGCCTAGTTCCTTCCAACCAGGGAGTCCCACTAGCATAATCTCATTCCTGTTCCTAAAAATGAGTTTGACCCAAGATGTCTCACTGTTGCACCAACCTTGATGATACATTTTGCCGCTAATTTTTCAGCCATGCATTCAATATCCATAATATCCAACCCCCCACAATCCTTTTGTCTGATGTAGGTAGCTCATTCAATTTTGGGAATCCCCCTTCTATTGTGGTCCCCCTCCAAAGAAAGTTTCCGTAGATTCTTTCCAATTTTTTAAGCTCTTGATCCTTTGGTCTCCAGCAAGAGAGAAAGTAACTGGTTGTGGAGATGAGGAAGGTATTAATTACCATGGCACACCCTGGAGGTTGATTTGCATGCCCTTCCAATATGATAACTTGCTATCTAGTTTGGAAAGAACCCAATTCCATCGTTGTTACATTGAGATATCAAAGCCCATCAGGATACCAAGTAGGCAGAAGATCAGACCCCTGTGGATAGTTTGGCAACCATGGTCCACCAGAAGCGGGGGTGGGGGTCCGATGATGGCACTGAAAGCAGTTTTTGAGTGGTTAACTTTGGAACTAGAGGCCTCACAAAATGTGTCGAGGCACCCCCAAAATGTTTCAATGCTAGTCGGATCATTGTGCACAAAAGCATTCATATCATCTGCAAATAACCTCATGATCATCTCGCCCTGGTTGAGAGGTAAAACAAGACCTTTAATTTGGCCCATTTCCATATGATGCTGCACAAGTTGGCTGAGCCCTTCCGTGGAAATAGCGAAGAGAAGAGGGGCCAATGGGCACCCTTGCCTTAGAGCGTTTTATTCTAATAGCCTTCGAAAGCTGACCATTGATATTTATTTGCATCAAAGCGTTTGCCAGCAATGTAGCAATCATCTTAGTGAATTTCTGAGTGCATCCAAGGTCTTTAAGCAATTGGAGGATAAAGTCCCATTCAAGCATGTCGTAGGCTTTGTCGAAGTCAATTTTAATGAAGACCACATCTTGCATGGATTCTTTAGCATACTCGAGACCTTCCCAAATGTCTATAATAGCTTCTAGTATTGATCTACCCTTGATGAAACCTTTTTGGTCCTCACTAAGCAACCTCTTCAAGTGGTAAGAGATTCTGTTGACAATAACTTTTGCAATAATCTTGTACCCAATTTGAAGCATCGTGATCAGATGCGAGTTTTCAATCCTGTTCTTGCTACGTTTTTTATGAATAAGCTTGATGATGCCTTTGTTTAGGTATTTGGGAAGTGCACCGAAAGCCAATGCCCCTTGCCAGACCAAGTGCAGTGGAGTGGTCACCACCTATTTGAAGGATTTGAAAGACTCATTTGAGAGGCCATGAGGACCCAGGCTTTTTCCATTGGGAAGCATATTAATAACTTCAAGAATCTCATTAGTCTAATTTCTTTTTTTCTCTCATTCTCTTCTCTTTTCATTTATGATGGCTTTTCTCTCTTTTCCATGCTGATCTCTACTTGCTTCTTCTCTTTTCCTCATGTTGATCTCTGCTTGCTTCTTCGATTTACTTTTCTTTATAGGTGGGTGCATTGAACTTGTTTTCTTTTGCTTCATCTTTATGAATCTTCTTAACTTTATGTCCTTCATCTTTATAGATAGGGATGAATGCTTCTCCTTCATCAATTACTTCAAGCATAAATGCTTATTGGACTGGTTGCACCTCCTCTTTGTTTTCTTTTGCTCTTTGAACCTTTTCTTCTTCTTCTTGTTGTTGTTGTTCTTCTTCTTCTTCTTCTTCTTCTGCTTCTTCTTTTGGTTGATCTTTGTAACATACACTCTTTTGATTCATTGGTGCATCTCCCCCTTCATCTCTCTCATTTGAAAGCTCTTTGTTCAGTTGCTCTTCCAACCATGATATGTTGATGATGCAGCAAGAGCTTGTAAACTAAGCTGCAGAATTTTGCCACGTCACAAGAACTAAGCTAGAGTGATATTAGAACACCTCTATAATCATCAGTAGCTTAGGAACCTTTCTGAAACTAAAAATTTTACAACTATATTTAGTGAAATCTGAAGATTCACTATACAAAAACTTTTCCTTTTCTTCAGGCTTCAATTCTGATCTGAATTACTTAAATCTTTACAATTCTTTGTTTTCTTACTGTTAGATATTCTTCTCGCCACTTAGTTGTGTCAAAACTATGCTTTGAACTCACCAGAATCTCACCGGAACTTCACCGGAACTACACCGGACTGTTACCGAACTGTCACCGTAATCTTATCGGAATCAACTGCAAATCTCTTTGTGGTTATGTCAAATAGTTGTAAATGAAGTAAGGAAGTAATACCTGAGCTTCCTTCAGTGAACAAACTTTATCTGAAGTTTGAAGAAAAAACTTCACAGTTCTGGATGCCTTTACAATCAGACTTAGTACTGTGCGTACATGTCCCGTTTCACAAAACTCTTTGATCAGTTTGTAGTTAAGACTACTAGCTTCAAGTTAAGCTATGACTCATGAAAAACTTTACACTATATATCTATATGTCTGTTCGTCTGTCTCTCTGTCTCTCTGTCTGTGTGTCTATGTATCTATCTATCTATCTATCTATCTATCTATCTATCTATCTATCTATCTATCTATTTGTCTATCTATCTATCTATCTATCTATCTATCTGTCTATCTATCTGTCTATCTATCTATCTATCTATCTATCTATCTATCTATCTATCTATCTATCTATCTATCTATCTATCTATCTATCTATCTATCTATCTATCTATCTATCTATCTATCTATCTATCTATCTATCTATCTATCTATCTATCTATCTATCTATCTATCTATCTATCTATCTATCTTTCTATCTTATCTATCTATCTATCTATCTATCTATCTATCTATCTATCTATCTATCTATCTATCTATCTATCTATCTATCTATCTATCTATCTATCTATCTATCTATCTATCTATCTATCTATCTATCTATCTATCTATCTATCTATCTATCTATCTATCTATCTATCTATCTATCTATCTATCTATCTATCTATCTATCTATCTATCTATCTATCTATCTATCTATCTATCTATCTATCTATCTATCTATCTATCTATCTATCTATCTATCTACCTATCTATATATCTATATCTATCTATCTATCTATCTATCTATCTATCTATCTATCTATCTATCTATCTATCTATCTATCTATCTATCTATATCTATCTATCTATCTATCTATCTATCTATCTATCTATCTATCTATCTATCTATCTATCTATCTATCTATCTATCTATCTATCTATCTATCTATCTATCTATCTATCTATCTATCTATCTATCTATCTATCTATCTATCTATCTATCTATCTATCTATCTATCTATCTATCTATCTATCTATCTATCTATCTATCTATCTATCTATCTATCTATCTATCTATCTATCTATCTATCTATCTATCTATCTATCTATCTATCTATCTATCTATCTATCTATCTACCTATCTATCTATCCAGCTATCCAGCTATCCATCTATCCAGCTATCCAGCTATCCAGCTATCTATCTATCTATCTATCTATCTATCTATCTATCTATCTATCTATCTATCTATCTATCTATCTATCTATCTATCTATCTATCTATCTATCTATCTATCTATCTATCATTCTATCTATCTATCTATCTATCTATCTATCTATCTATCTATCTATCTATCTATCTATCTATCTATCTATCTATCTATCTATCTATCTATCTATCTATCTATCTATCTATCTATCTATCTATCTATCTATCTATCTATCTATCTATCTATCTATCTATCTATCTATCTATTGATGGAGAGTGTTAATCTCCAAGAGAACAACCTATTCTTGTGATTAGAGCACCTCTATACCAAGAATAAGTCAAAACCTTTCACTCATTTAGAGGATCAATTACTAATTATCAAAAGATTAACAAATCTGTGAAGAAGATGAAACACAGAAAAGTCTGCTGCACTATTTCTTCACATTGACCTATCAAACGTGTAAAGTTTTTGATGAAACTTTGTACGAAGTATCTTCTAGAGATTGCGCATCTACTCCAAGTTGAATCTCTTCAAAAGATTAAGTATAACTTGAGAAATCAACTTCTCAAGTTACCTATGTCAGAAACTGTTATCCAGAACAGTCGACTTTACACCTGTAACTTTTAAGACTTGGTTCTCCTTGAATAGAACCCGTTTTACAAAATGCTTCTAGACATAAGTAGCTTATCTTCCAACTTAAAGATTAAGCCCTCACTCATGCAAAACTTTAAACTGTGCTAGGAGAAATGACCAAAACATTGACTTCGAAATCTGCGCCTGTTTTAGGAACCAGTGAACACACTTCACATATGAATGTTCCTACACTTAATTCACTCAGCCTGATTAAAAATTGGAAGCTAAAACTTTGCACAGAGGTCAAGCAACTCTCAACTTAGACTTGTACAAAAGCATTTCACAATTGATCTACTGTAGAAGGAGAACACATAGAAACATCGGGCGCAAAAATTTTCATTTACTCAGAAGAAAAATACAACTGAGTGATGAGAGCTAACTCAAAATCACTTTCCTCTTTCTCATGACTTCTAACTTCCTCAAATTTTGATTCTAACTATTGTCACATATGCTCTCATACATGCCCCGACTTTTCTCAAAGTATTTATAGATAATTTGTACATGATTCTTACTGAACAAAAGATCTAAGTCATCTATGACTATACTAATGTACATATGTGTACACTTCTCTTGTCCTCTGAATGTAATCTTCTTTCACACTTTAGGAATTGACTCTTCCTTCATCATTTGATCTTCCAAGCCTTCAATTGGTGATTGGTATGCACCAACAGCTCCCCCTCAATCATCAATTGAGGTTTTCTCTGTCTTCTTGATACTTGCCATGTCTTTGAACCTTTGTAACTTAGGTCCATCCAAACTCTTTGTCATCATATCTGCCACTTGTTCTTTTGTTGGAGTGTACATCACTTCAATCTCTTTATCTAGTACCTTTTCCCTCAAGAAATGATACTGAATCTCTATATGCTTAGTCCTGGCATGAAAAACAGGGTTAGCTGCCAAATACAAAGAACTCATATTGTCTCCAAAAATTATTGGAGTACTATGATCAATCTCAAAACTTTTCATCAAGGTCTTCAACCATATCACTTCCTTTGCAGCTTCTACCATTCCCTTATACTCAGCTTCTGTGGATGATAAAGCAACTGTGTGTTGCTTCTTTGAACACCAAGAAACTAACTTATCTCCAACATAACATAGATATCCATGAGTAGACCTTCTATCATCTGAGTCACCTGCCCAATCTGCATCACTAAACACTTTAATTCTTGTGTCAGAAGTGAAACCATAATACAAACCTTCACTTAGGGTTCCTTTGATATATCTGAGTACCCTTTGGGCTGCAATCCAATGAGTCTTCTTTGGACAATGCATAAATTGTGACAACACACCTACTGCATATGATAGATCTGGTCTTGTCAAGGTAGCATAGATTAGACTACCTACCAAACTCTGATATTTCTTCATGTCATTGAATTCTTCACCTCCATACCTGCTTAGTTTATGATTTACCTCCAATGGTGTGGTTGAGATCTTACAATCTTCCATGTTAAACTTGACTAGAAGATTCTTCAAGTATCTCTCTTGTGAAACATATACTCCATGTTGAGTATACACAATCTGCATTCCTAGAAAATAAGATAAGTTTCCCAAGTCACTTATCTTAAACTCCTTCTCTATTTGTCTTTTGAGTTCATTGATTCCTTGAGCATCTGTTCCTGTAACAATAATATCATCAACATAAATGCACATGTAAATGTATCCAATTTCACTTGCCTTCACTAGCAAGCTACCATCTGCCTTTGATGCTTGAAATCCACATTCATTCAAGAACTTGACCAATCTGTAATTCCAAGCTCTTGGGGCTTGCTTCAACCCATATAAAGCTCTCTTGAGCTTACACACATAATCTGATCCAATTGATTCCATGAAGCCTTCTGGTTGCTCCATATATACTTCATCTGCAATGTATCCATTTAGAAATGCATTTTTCACATCCAATTGTGATAATTTCCATCCCTTGCAAGCAGCAATAGCAATCAATGTCCTAATTGTAGACATCTTAGCAACAGGACTAAAGGTTTCATCATAATCTACCCCATAAGTTTGGGCATAACCTTTGACCACAAGTCTAGCCTTATATCTAGACACCTTACCATCTGCAAACCTCTTTGTTTTATATACCCACTTGCATCCAATGACCTTCTGATTCTTTGGTCTTGGTACTAGTTCCCAAGTTTCATTTTCAAGTAGAGCATCATACTCTTCTTGCATTGCCTTCTCCCAATTCTGTTTACCTTTGGCTTCTTCATAAGTAGTTGGATCTTCTTCTGTTTTCACAATGTAAGCATAATCTTTTGTTGTTAGGAAAGATGTATCATAACTATACCTTATAGGTTCTTTCCTTTCCCTTGTAGATCTTCTGATTTCTGCACTTCTTGAAATTTCAGCCTCATTTGACTCTGGGTCAAATCTTGGCCCTTCTTCTACATGATCCTGCACTCTACATCTAGAGTCAACTTCATCAACAATTTCTTCACATACTTTTACCTTTGCCTTTCCTTTCCTTTGAATTTCTTCAACACCTGCAAACTCATTTGGTGACACTGTATACCACATATTTTGCTCATCAAATGTCACATCTTTAGTAACAAGAAATTGCTTTGTGGATGGACTCCACAACCTGTAACCCATCTGTCTATCATCATATCCAATAAACACATACTTCTCTGCTTTTGGTTCTAGCTTATGTCTTAATTGTGAAGGAACATAAGCATATGCAATACATCCAAATACTTTACAATGATCAAGACTAGGCTTCTTACCCCACCATGCTTCATAAGGGGTTCCTCCATCCAAAGCTTTGCAAGGCAACCTATTCACAAGGTATGTTGCAGTGTTAATGGCTTCTGCCCATAAGTAATTTGGACAATTCTTTTCCTTCATCATGGCTCTTGCAAACTCTACAAGAGTTCTATTCCTCCTTTCTGCTACTCCATTCTGTTGAGGGGAGTACCTACAAGTTACTTCTCTTTTGATACCTGCATTCCACAAATAATCATCAAACTCTTTTGAGAAATACTCTCCCCCTCCATCTGATCTTAACCTCTTAAGCTTTTGTCCTGTGATCCTTTCTGCATAGACATGAAAATGTTTGAATGTCTTGAAAACTTCTGATTTATCCTTGATTACATACAAAGTAATCCACCTGGTTGCATCATCAACAAACAACACATAATATCTGGATCCATTTATGCTATAGTCCCTTGAGGGACCCCATACATCTGTATGAACCAATTCAAGCATATTTGAATACTTGTACCCTGATTTGTTATAAGAACTCTTATGTGCTTTACCTAATTGACAAGCTTCACACTTGTACACCATATGTTGCCCTTCAATGTTTGGCAATCCAAGCACCACCTGATTCTTTGACATCTCCTTTATAGCTCTCTCATTGAAATGAGCTAGCCTTTTATGCCATAGGTCTAATTCAGATACCTTTTGACTTCCATAGGTAAATAATGCATGTCCCACATTACCTTGGACTTTGAGAGTAAACAATCTTCCTTCCTTTTTTCCTGCAATTATGTTTCTATATCCCTGATTTGGATCTTGTACATAAACACCATCATTTGTGAATCTTACCTCATATCCTTTCTCCACAATTTGCCCTACACTTATCAAATTTTTAGGAATAGTAGGAACATAAAGTACCTTGCTCAGAAGTGTACTTCCACTCTTTGTCTTCACTGATCCAATGCTCTCCACTTTATGTTTAGTATTGTCACCTGTTTGAACTGTATGTCCATTCACCCTTGCTTCCATATCAGTCATCAAGGATAGATTCCTACTCAGATGGTTGCTGCACCCTGAGTCAATATAAAACACTCTTTGATCTTCTCCCATTGATTCATGAGTTGCATTCAAGATAAGAGTCATGTCATCCTTCTGATCTGATGCATAATTGTAATAATTATTGTTGTAGGACTGAGATTGGAAGTTTCTTCCACCTCCTCTACCATATGATGTCCTACCTCCTCTTCCTCTGAAATAGCCTCTTTGGTTTCTGCCTCCTCTACCTCTTTGGTTATAATTCTGATTATTGCTTCCACCATTTTGGTTGTTATACCAACAATCATTTGCCAAATGATTTGTTCTGCCACAAATCCAACAAGCTTTAGCATTATCTTTGTTCTTACCTCCTCTTCCTTTACCTCTGAAATTTGTCTTCCCTTTTGTGAAGTTAGCTTGATTTGAATTCCCTTCATCATCATTTGATTGCTTTCCCTTGCCATTCTTTTTCTTATCCTTAGAGTACATAGCTTGACTTGTACTTCTATCATTGTCTCCTTTAAGATCCTGCTCAAAGGTTAGCATGTGTCCTAGCAATTGATTAAGATCAGGAGTAAAGTGATCAAGTGACAATTCTATGGACAATATAAAAGGCTTCCACTTCTCATCTCCTCTCAAACCTGTAAGTATTTGTCTTACCAACTTTTCCTCTTCAATGTCTTCATCCACTGCTCCCAAGCTATCTGCAATATCTTTCATCCTTGCCACATAATCTGAAATTGATTGTGAGCTCTTCTTCTTGAAGGTTGTGAACTCAGCCCATAGTGAGGACTTCCTTGACTTAGTAGTATTTTGGAAATGCTCTTCCAAGGCATTCCAAACATCTGTGGCACTTTCCAAACCTCTGATGTGAGGTAAAAGGTAATCATTTACAGCCATGTAGATGATGCTCCTTGCTTGAGCATCCTTTCTCATCCAAGTCTTCAACATTGCAAGCTCTTCCCTAGTAGGAATACTTGGATCTGCAAACTCAGGTTTTTCTTCATCTCCTGTAATAAATGATATAAGATCTTTGCTCATGAGGTGTGCTTCCATCCTCATGGACCATGCTGGATAGTTCTCCCTATCTAGCTTATCAATCTGCAAGCTTTCTCCCATCTTGTGTCCACCTGTGTATTGAAATCTTCAAGCTTTACAAACAATGTATGTACCTTTACTTCGAATTGAACTCCTTTTGCCTTTCTTGATGTCAAATAGTCTTCTCCTCAAGCTTTGACTCCAAGCTTTCACTTCTTAGTCCTTCAAGTGTTGAATTTCTTGAATCTGCAGCAGTCGGGATCCTCCTTTCTTCAAATTGATGTCTCCTGCTCTGATACCACTGATGGAGAGTGTTAATCTCCAAAAGAACAACCTATTCTTGTGATTAGAGCACCTCTATACCAAGAATAAGTCAAAACCTTTCACTCGTTTAGAGGATCAATTACTAATTATCAAAAGATTAACAAATCTGTGAAGAAGATGAAACACAGAAAAGTCTGCTGCACTATTTCTTCACATTGACCTATCAAACGTGTAAAGTTTTTGATGAAACTTTGTACGAAGTATCTTCTAGAGATTGCGCATCTACTCCAAGTTGAATCTCTTCAAAAGATTAAGTATAACTTGAGAAATCAACTTCTCAAGTTACCTATGTCAGAAACTGTTATCCAGAACAGTCGACTTTACACCTGTAACTTTTAAGACTTGGTTCTCCTTGAATAGAACCCGTTTTACAAAATGCTTCTAGACATAAGTAGCTTATCTTCCAACTTAAAGATTAAGCCCTCACTCATGCAAAACTTTAAACTGTACTAGGAGAAATGACCAAAACATTGACTTCGAAATCTGCGCCTGTTTTAGGAACCAGTGAACACACTTCACATATGAATGTTCCTACACTTAATTCACTCAGCCTGATTACAATTGGAAGCTAAAACTTTGCACAGAGGTCAAGCAACTCTCAACTTAGACTTGTACAAAAGCATTTCACAATTGATCTACTGTAGAAGGAGAACACACAGAAACATCGGGCGCAAAAATTTTCATTTACTCAGAAGAAAAATACAACTGAGTGAT
>MU260908.1:0-5000 GCA_020310875.1 Ceratopteris richardii | reverse complement strand
CTTCAAATCTGATGTAAAAGGATAATATAATCCTTCCTTTATAGTTCCTTTGATATATCTGAGAACTCTCTGACCTGCAATCCAATGTGGGTCCTTTGGACAATGCATGAATTGTGACAAGACTCCCACTGCATAACTAAGATCAGGTCTTGTTAGCGTAGCATAAATCAAACTACCCACAAGAGATTGATACTTCCTCATATCTTTGTAGTCTGCACCATCATATTTACTGAGCTTGTGATTAACTTCAAGTGGAGTTGAAGCTTCTCTGCAATTTTCCATATCAAACTTCTTCAACAAGTTCAGAAGATACCTTTCTTGTGACACATATATGCCATGATCTGTATAAGTAACTTCCATTCCAAGAAAGTATGATAACTTTCCTAGGTCACTGATCTTAAACTCTTTCTCAAGTAATCTCTTTACCTCCTTGATTCCTTCATCTGAAGTACCTGTGATTATAATGTCATCTACATAAATACAAATGTAGATTGTACCTTCCTCTGTTCTTTTGATAAGTAGACTTGAATCTGCTTTTGAACTTTGATATCCAAGATCATTGAGATACTTCACCAGTCTATAGTTCCAAGCTCTTGGAGCTTGCTTCAATCCATACAATGCTCTTCTCAACCTGCAAACAAAATTTGGATACCTGGAATCTATAAACCCTTGAGGTTGTTCCATGTATACCTCATCTGATATGTATCCATTCAAGAATGCATTCTTTATATCCAATTGACTTAGAGTCCATCCTTTTGAAGCTGCAATAGCAATGATTGTCCTTATAGTTGCCATCTTAGCTACAGGACTGAATGTCTCATCATAATCTATGCCATAGGTCTGGGCATAGCCTTTCACCACCAATCTAGCTTTGTATCTGGCTATACTTCCATCTGCAAGCTTCTTCACTTTATAAACCCATTTATTTCCAATTACTTTCTTACCATTTGGTTTAGGAACAAGTTCCCATGTCTTGTTCTCCTCCAGTGCATTGAATTCTTCCTTCATTGCTTCTTCCCATTGCTTCTTACCTTTAGCTTCATCATAGTTCTGAGGTTCTTCATCATCTTTGACCATATATGCATAGTTCTTCTGAGTTATGTAAGAAGTATCATAAGAATACCTTTCTGGTTGTCTTCTAGTCCTGCTTGACCTTCTTGGTTCACATTCTTCATAAGTTTCTGGATACACCTCTTCATCAAATATAGGAGCTTCTTCATTCATTCTTGTTAATCCACTTCTGGATGTACTTGCTTGCATATAGTCTTCATCTCTATTCACCTGCACAATTGATTTTCCTTTCTCACATCTTCTTACCTCTTCTTCAAATTCTTCAGCTGTATGACTTTGATCTGCATACCAACTTTTCTGTTCATCAAATGTAACATCTCTAGAAACAATAAATTGTTTGGTTAGAGGATTCCACAATCTATAACCCATCTGCTTTTCATCATAACCAATGAACACATATTTTTCTGCCTTTGGTTCAAGTTTATGCCTAAGTTGTGATGGCACATAAGCATATGCAATTGATCCAAACACTCTACAATGATCTAGTGTTGGTTTCTTACCCCACCAAGCTTCATATGGAGTCATTCCATTCAGAGCTGCACATGGTAATCTATTCACAAGATATGTGGCTGTATTTACAGCCTCAGCCCAAAGATAATTTGGACAGTTCTTCTCCTTTAGCATAGCTCTAGCAAACTCAACCAAAGTCCTGTTCCTTCTTTCTGCTACACCATTTTGTTGTGGTGTATACCTGCAAGTTATTTCTCTCTTAATACCTGCATTCCAAAGATAATCATTGAACTCTTGGGAGAAGTATTCTCCCCCTCCATCAGACCTCAGTCTCTTAAGCTTTTGACCTGTGACTCTCTCTGCATATGCATGAAAATGCTTGAAAGCTCCAAACACTTCTGATCTTTCCTTCAAAACATATAATGTTATCCATCTTGTAGCATCATCAATGAAAAGAACATAATACCTTGAGCCACTGATAGATCCTTCTTTTGTTGGTCCCCATACATCTGTATGAATGAGCTCAAGTACTCCATCATGTTTGAATCCTTTCTTTTGAAATGGTAACCTGTGTGCTTTACCCATTTGACATGCTTCACATTTATAAACCATATGTTGACTTTGCACATTTGGTAATCCTAGTACAGACTGATTAGCAACCATAGCTTTAATTCCTCTTTCATTGAAATGACCTAATCTCTTATGCCAGAGATCAAGTTCTGTAATCACTGCTTCACCATGTGTGAGCAAAGCTTGACCAATGTTCCCTTGCACTCTTAAAGTAAAGAGTCTACCTTCTTTCTTACCAGAGACAATCTGATTATATCCATTCTCTGGATCTTCCACAAATACTCCTTCATTTGTAAACCTGACTTGAAAACCTTTTTCAACTATCTGTCCCACACTAATCAAGTTTTTAGGTATTGTAGGAACATACAAAACATTGGTTAGCAAATCTGCTCCACTCTTGCATTTCACTTTTCCAATTGAATGTACACTATGTCTTGTATTATCACCAGTTTGAACTGTGTGACTAGAAATGCCTTTTTCCAAATTTGACATCAATTCTATGTTTCGTGACAAATGATTAGAACATCCAGAGTCAATGTAAAATACCTTTAGATCTTCTTTGTCTGATGTGTTGATTGAGTTCATCATCAATGATGTATGACTTTCATTCTGTGTGTCATTTGCATAGTTGTAGTAGGTGGTGTTGTAGGATTGATTTTGTCCCCAACTTCTTCCTCCACCTCTACCATAGCCTCCTCTTTGACTTTGTCTACCTCTTTGAAAATTACTTTGATATCTTCCACCTCGACCTCTGCTATTGTTGTTTTGATTCTGGTTTGATCCTTGTTGATTGTGCCAACAGTCATGAGCCAAATGATTACTCAATCCACAGATCCAGCAAGCCTTTTTGTTGTTATTTTGATTACCTCTTCCTCTTCCAAAACCTCTTGCTCTTCCTCTGCCAGTGCCTTTACCTCTTGCATAATAAGCTTGAGAATTAGACTCCTCTTCATCCTTTGCTTTACCTTTATCTCCTTTCTTCTTATTCTTCATGTACATTGCAGAACTTTGACCTTTATCTCCATCTCCCTTCAAGTCTTGCTCATATGTGAGCATCAAACCAAGCAACTGGTTCAAATCTGGAACATAATGATTTAATGAAAGTTCTATTGATAAGACAAAAGGTTTCCACCTTTCATCCCCTCTCAAGCCTGCAAGTAGTTGAGCAATCAATCTGTGATCTTCAACATCTTCATCTATGGATCCAAGACTATCTGCTAGATCCTTCATCTTAGTGACATAATCACTAATGGTTTGACTTGGCTTCTTCTTGAATGTTGTAAACTCTGACCATAGACTTGCTTTCCGTGCTTTAGTAGTGCTTTGGAAATGATATTCCAATGCATTCCATATATCTTCTGATGATTCCAATCCTCTGATGTGTGGTAGCAAATGATCTGAGATTGTATTGTAGATGTAGGCTTTTGCACTTGCATCCTTCTTCTGCCAATGCTTTAAAGCATCTAGTTCTTCTTTCTTTGGTCGGCTTTCATCTTCGAATACTGGCTTCTCTTCTTCACCTGTTACATATACCATGAGATCCTTACTCATAAGTAAGGCTTCCATTCTCATTACCCATGCGGGGTAATTATCTCTGTCCAGTTTGTCAATGGAGATATGATTTGCCATAGTTCTTTCCTTCTGCTGCAACCTGTGAGCTTAAAGGATAAAGGATAATACCTTTTGAAGTTCTTTGTGTATGAGGATACTTTTGAAGTAACCTTTTGATGCCTTGTGTCTTCAAATGCTTCACCTTTCAAACTTTAATGGAAAACTTTACAAAACTTCTCGTACCTTTGTCGTCTTCTGCTCTCGAGAATCTTTCTGCTCTGATACCACTTGTTGATGTATGAAACACCACAAGAAATGAATTAATGTGACACTAGAACACCTCTATGGTCACCATTAACTCATTGCCACTCCAAACTTTGAGAAATGATAGCCTAAAGTGAGAACTTTGCTTCTACAGAAATTTCTAGTCACCGAAATGACATACCTTCAGTATTTTGATAATTTCTCCTAAATCAAGTATTATTTCTCCATGAAACTTTATAGGCTAAATCTAGAAGAGTAGAGCTTTCCAACAAGCTATCATATGCATCAAACAGATCTCTAGAACTCAAGTTATGGCTCTCACAAGATGACCCTGTATGACCTTCCAAAACTGGAAATTTTACCTGTTTTAGTAAGAGCGCCTGTTTAAAATTAGAATTCGATGCCTAGCATCGACTTGCAACGAGAATTCGATGCCGGGCATCGACTTGGGATGTTTTTGGCCACTTTTCAGCAGGGATTCGATGCCAGGCATCGACTTCCCGCATAAAGTCTTGATCTTTTGGACACCAAAACTATAGGTGATTTCATGCACACTTAGAATATGACTTATCAACTGGAATTCGATGCCAGGCATCGAGTTGCTCCAACAACATCATGTTTTTCAAACACTTCAGTACTGAATGAAAATATAAAAGAAAATATGACTTATCAACAGAGATTCGATGCCAGGCATCGAGTTGCTTGGAAAACTTGATCTTTGTAACTCATCACACAGTAGGTAATCATGGAGATGATGGAGAGAGGCTCATACACAGAACTTTACTCAGTTCTTCTCATAACTATAAAAAACTCAGAAGTTTTACAGATGCTTTCTCACTCACAGAAGCCCGACTATACTCAGTCATACAAAAATGACTTCTTCTCTCTTTCTCATTGTCTTCCTCCTTCTTCTTCTCTCCGCGTCAGTTAATACTAACTAACTTATATAGACTTTCTCATTCCCGTGACTTTTGAAAAACTTCTAGAACTAAAGTGAACTAACTTTACAAGTATAATACATTTGTGAATTTGTCCCTTCACATAGGCATGGGGTTTTCTTCCTAAGACTTTGACCTTCAAATATATGTCCAATT